>CAWUHX010000064.1:1211979-1326902 GCA_963922205.1 Romanomermis culicivorax
CTTCGACTTGAATATTGATAATTAATTCCGGCTTTTAGAATAATTTTAGATTTTGATATTCTATAGCGTTCGAAAATCAATGTTTAATACCTTTTTTCTTGCATGAAATGGGTCAAGTTTTTTAGTGAATTCAATGTGTTTTCAGTCTGGCAAACTAGAATTCAAAAATTGGGCAAGCAACAAATAATCTGGATGACTTCTTCAGATAGCAAGACCTTCGGTCATTTTCCCATGCTGATGATGTTTCAATCATTTTTCAAATGCAAAAAATCATGTTCACGAAAGCCGAAAATTCTAAAGCACTGCAAACGATTTTGAAAAAAACAATCTAGAAGAATCTTAATTTTTGTCAAATACGCGAAAAAACAATACAAGGTCAAACATTCATCCATAAGATGCTAGTTTTCAAAAGCTACGCATAAATTGGGCTTACATTTTCTAACCGCACAACAGAAATGATACCAATCATGAGTGATTTGAAATCCGGCGCGAAGCGTCGGGAAATTTTTGATATTTTCCATTACAAAATGCTTGAAAATGCATGTCCGCACATGAAATTACTAATCAGAAGGGTCGTAAAACTCTAATTTTTACAAGCCAATTTGGCTTGTGCCGCTAAATTTTTAAGATCCATGGCTCCTAAAAACCCTGCTGAGATGCATCGTGAGAATTAAGGCCAGTCAGTTTCTCGATAAAATTTGTTTTCAATAGTAAAATTGATACCACAAAATTTTCATAGCGACAATTTTTCGAGAATCCTGCTAGATCATCAATATTCAATTTTGAAACAATGAATTTGGTAGGAGTGCAAACATTGGAATATGGCTAAAGTATGACAATTTTCTGCTATTCGTTGAAAAATTGTCGAAAGTTGTATTTAAGCCAATATTTTCGCTGGGTTCTTTAACATACGCGACCATACAATCTGGCTAGTTTTTTATCAAGCTGATCATACTTCTTGAGTTAAATAAATCAGACCGTGTATAAGTTTGTCCAGCAGATTCTGCAAGCAGAAAATAAAAAATATACAGTTCTGACCGGAAGTTAGAATGTGAGCCAAGAATTTGCAAGTCCCCCAACTTTGCTTTCGTTGCGATTCGCTTTGTGGGTTTGGATGTTTTGCAACCGAAAAATTTGCCATTCGTTCAACAAATACTTATGAATGAGTCTGGAAAATTTACAATGACTCTTTCAGAAATCACCGACATGTTACCCGGTATTCTGAACCAATTAGGCGCCGAAAGTTTAACCCACCTTAAAAAATTGGCCAGTAACGTCGGAAATTTAAGTAAAACGGCCGCCGCCGCTCAAAACACCATAGCCGAAGACGACGAAGACGTGCCCGAATTGGTGGGAAATTTCGACGAACCTTCGAAACAAGAAACCGAAACCATTAAAGAAAATATCGCAGCGTAAAAAAGTCGAGAACAAATTTTTATTAGGAAAAATTTATAAGCAAAATTCTACTCTGGCTCGTCGACGGAAGAAAAGTGCGCTCAGTTTTCTTTGCTTACGAATTTTGTTAATCGTCGACATTTCATGCTCTAGTGTGATTCTTTATATTCATTTCTTTTTTGTTTGTTGCTATAATCGCTGAAACATTGTAAATTACGTTGAAATTAAATTTAGATTTTCATAAAAATTGCATCTTTGCTGGCTAGTTTTCAATTTGAAATATATAGGTAGTATGTCCAAAAAAGAATTCTGAGGTTGCAATCGATGAAACGTGGTTCGGCGGAGGCTACCGTCGGTCTTTTTCCGCAAATTTGCATTTCTCGACCCAAATTGGATTTTCAGGCTGCACGTTCCAAGGTCATTTCGGAATGGGCGAGTACAATGGCCCTCAAGTTTTTCAAGCATTTTCGATGGGGTTGCTCACACGTGTACAGACCAAATTATGTGAAGAATGATGTGATCGATTGGGATATCCAAGTTGATACATCTATGTTTTTTGCTATCAAAAATGGTCATGATATTCATTGAGCTGAGCCTCACTTCGCTCTTTAGGGGTGAGACTGTAAGTAATGGTCGTGACCATACATGCACAAGATGAAAAATCTGATGTGGATCAGGGAAAACCATTTTTCGAAAAAATCGAAGAGACTTAGGATTTTATGTCAAAAGAAGGCGTCTTTTGCTGTGAGGTCAAGCCGAATCTGCTGGGGGAAAGGATGATTTGCGGAGAGTAACTCCCGGCAAACCCCTCGCATGTGCATGTATGATCGTGACTCGATGCATATACCGTATTTATTCGAATGAAAGGCGTCCTAGAATTAACGGCGCCTTTATTCTAATAAACGTTTCTAATATTCTAATAAACGTTTCTAATTTTTTATTCTAATAAGCGTTTCTAATAATTTGATTCTAATAAACGGCGCGCCGTTTATTAGAATCATAAGTATCCTTAAGCTAAATTCAGAAGTGCAGTTGCCGACAAAAATCTAGGATTTTTCACTTCTGAACAGGCTTCAATGTAAACTTCATATTTGCTGTTTGTTACAGGCTTATTCTAAAGTCTTTTTGACTGCAGCGGTTTGCAGTGTTTTTTTTGTTTTTTTTTGCAAATTTTCCGTTTTTTTTGCAAACTTTCCGTGAAATGCAGTCTTTAGATGAATCCGTTACAAGTCAGGAAAATAGGAAGAAGTACACTTGGGATTCAAGGTAAAAACTATAGCTGCAGCAAAAAAAGAAGGAAACCGTGCAGTTGCTAGCAGCCTCAAAATGATTGAATCGAGGGAAGTTATTTTCCATTCTTTTTCCTTCAATTTCATTAGTTGTTTTTATTTTTCCTGTTTTCCTTTCATTACTTTTGTTTTCTCCTCTTTCCTTTTTGTTTGTTTTCTTTTCCTTTCCATGGTGTGAAGAGGTATGATATTTGTTTGATGATAAGATGTAACTTGTTGAGATTCCATGAAAGAATAAAAGAAAAGATTGGATTAAAATGTGGCCGATGAAGCTCAAAATTTTAATAAACGGCGCTCTCGAATATAGACGACGCCCGTTAATAAACCGCGCACCAAATGAACCCAAAAAAAACGGCGAGCCGTTTATTGGAATAATTACAGTATTTGATTTGATGGCTGATAGCGTCTAGGTTTGCACGTGTTTAGTGTCACTAACTTATTATTTTCAAATTTGTGTTTACTGTGTCTCGAGGAGTTATGCGCCACTGACTCGCCCCCTCGCCAGCCATATCGACTCGATGTAAATTGCGGAATTCATCGACTTTAGCTGCCCGATGTTTGTGAATTGTAATTTATCGTACGATTGCTTAGGAGGAAACATTTGATAAATTACTACTGTTGTTGTACAATGGCCGATGCGGCTATTGTAAAAGATCATCCGCTGACCCTAAAGGGTAATCAAATCATTATTCCTTCCTTGCTGAACAAACATATACCTATAATTAGGGGGAGGTTGGGGAGGGAAACCCCACCCCCAACTTTCTCAAACACTATACCCAAAAGCACCTTTTTTTTCCTCGAAGATTTTTCCCACATGAATCGGACCCAAAATTTTCCACATTTTTGAAAACGCTTATAATGTGGCTACGGATGCTTTTTTATGCATTTTAGGAGCATACCCAAGCATTTTGTTGTATTTGGAGTCAGAAACCTGCAAAGATGAGAAAAAAATTGAGAAAATTCTAGTTATATTAGCCAAAATTGGTGTTCTACAGGAGCGGGTGAAGCATGTTAACGAATAACGATAGAGTTCTCAGGAATTTCTACGCTATTAACATTTCTATGGCTCTCATTAGAATCATCTAATTTTATTTAGTTCTTGGTCTGGTCTGGCGCGGAGCGCCGGAAAAATTTTTTGGATTTTCACTTTCTAAAACGCTGGTAATTGAACCTTCACAACGTTGGGAAATAAATTAAAATCCAACTGATGAAGTATAATTTGTTTCTCATTCCGAAGCGCAGCGCCGGAAAAATTTTTAAGTTTTTATATTCTAAAACGCTGGAAAATAAGGCTCTCCGACAGATATTCATAAACAGAAGTTCTAAAATCGCAGTCTAAGATGATGTCTTTAATTTACATCTTCAATAAACGCAAAAGTTCAGGTTGCAGACGTTTAAAAAATTCCAAACATCGAGAGAAAAGAATTGAGAAAATTGATGAAAAATCTCAATTTTGGGCGACATAATTGACTGTTAACGATTAGAAAATGAAACGAGCTAACTTGATTGATAGAAACTGTTGAGCATTAATTAGTAAGTCGAAGTAGATATGCTAATGGCCGCGCCTGATAGACAATAGTCAAGATTGTACCCGTGACCGGCGCGAAGCGCCGGAAAATTTTGAGATTTTGACCCTTTTAAGTCCACTAAAACGCATCTTTTCGGTTTTGAATTCCCCAAAATTTTTTCCACGATGAGAACCGTACTTAAAATTTTTTTCCTCATTTCGAAATTTTTTTCCTCAAAAGATTTTATTTTTATATTTATTCCTCATTGGCACGAAACGAGACTAAATTTGAACGAAAATACAAAAAACAAACAAAAATAGTAGCGAGAAGGCACACTATGACATCTCAGTGACGTTTAACAATAGAAAAAAGTTACGGTGCTATTCCTGCCAAAATATGCATTTACTTGCTATTATCACGGACTTTGTTGACTTAAGACCAGAGGTAGCACCTGACTTTATCGATAAAAGTGCACATTTTTGTTCGCTTCATAAACGTTCGAACTATTACACTCCACATGCATTATAGTTGAGAAATAGTTCGGATCACATCGGAAATCTCCGAAACTTGTTTGCATAGTATCATTCTCGACCATTTTTCCAGCATAAATTTTTTCTACAACTATTAAAGAAGATAATCACTAGTCCATTGAACAAGCCATGGTAACCAGACATGCACGGCAAGAATTTTTCAGGGGGTAGGGTCCTTGAATTTTTTATCCAGGGGCTGGGGGATTGGACGAGCGAAAAAACAAAAAAAAAGTCCTGCAAGATTGTTTTTTATACAAAATATGCACAAAAATCATCAAAAAAGATGTCATGGAAAAAATTCAAGGCGGTGTTTGACGATTTTTTTGGGCCATGGGAGAGTGGCCAAGGTTTCAGGTAAGGGGGTTTACCCCCTACCTCCAATGTGCATGTATGATGATACCGTGTAGTAATATTTTGTGAGTTTCTTCTCTTATCTTTATAGTTATGCGACTTACAAAGCCCAGTTTTGGTTCCGCAGGAAACTTTTCGTTCAAAGATTGCCCACTAAACGAACGGCTTTTAACTTCCGAGTCGTTATTGCTTCCACAAGCTATTGAGTAAGCTTCACCGTTTGTACATACAATGAATAATGACAGTTTCACTATAAAAAATCGTAACGTGGAAAATTTTTCGGCGAAAAATGAGTTTTTACAATCTTGCTCTACTATATTCTCATTTTCAGAAATATTTATCTCGGCGAAACGTTTTCTTGCTACGTATGTCTCCACAACGACAGTGACGTCGTAATCCAAGATATCAATCTCAAAGTAGGTAAACTTCAAATAAGAGGGAGAATTTTGTCGCAAGATGATGTAAATATTGTTAAATTCTCAACATATATTTTTCACTTCCTTTAGATAATTTGACTTTGTGCTTGAAATTCAAAAATTGTAAAATTTTGTTTCGTAAGCATTTTTGTTTTTCAGGTTGATCTTCAAAGTAGCACGCAACGGATAAGCTTGGCCAATAAATATCAAGATTCGACCGTTTCTTTGAATCCGGGTGAAAGTTTGGGCGAAATTGTCCATCACGAAGTCAAAGAAATGGGCCAGCACATGTAATTCATAAACTGTTTTTCAAATGCAGAAAAGTAAAGTTCGTGATATTTCGGTTGTTTTTTTGAACAAGAAATCTGAAAGTTTAAGCCATCGTCGTTGACACTGTTCAGAAAAGCTTTAAATTTCATTTTCTTCGACATAGGTCGTATTCTGTCAAAAATTTATGTTTAGTTTAGTTTGCGCCATCACCTACACCAATCAGACCGGCGAAAAACCGTATTTTAGAAAATTTTTCAAATTTCCCGTCGCTAAACCGTTGGACGTTCGAACGAAATTCTACAACGCTGAAGTAAGCGTATTAGCTTCCATTTAATTTAAAGCTCACAATTCGATCTCTAAAAACCTATCCAGGTTCTTTTTTTGTGATCGATAATTCTTCAATATTTGAAAATTTATTTTGTTAAGAGCGACGACGTCTTTCTGGAAGCTCAAATACAGAATACGTCTCATTTGCCAATGGTTTTGGAGCGCGTAGTTTTGGAACCGTCTGACTTGTACACCGTCGAAGAAATGGAAGTCTCCAGTGACCACATATCCCAAAAGTAATCGCGAGTCGAAGATTCAATGACAAATTCATATTTTTCGGTCAAAAATTGTAGAAAAATCGCTATGTTGTTTTCCAATATTAGCTTTTTTCCTTCCTATAAATGAATTTCTTCTTTTTTAGGAAGCCAAAATCTATAGCCAAAATACCGTCTTACTTAAATCCGAACGACATTCGTCAATTTTTGTATTGTTTGAAACCGCATCCCGACCTGCCGATGAAAAGTTTCAAAGGCGTAACCCAAGTGGGCAAAATCGATATGGTTTGGTATACGACGAACGGTGAACGCGGGCGTTTACAAACTAGCCAGTTGCAAAGAGTAGTAGGTTACAATTGATTGACTAAAATGTTTTTTTAGTTTTGTGAATATTGATTTACAAATTGGTTTGCATTTAAAAACAAAATTATAGGTTCACCTGAAATTCGACAGCTTCGGGGCTCTCATTTCATTCATCTTAGAGTTAACTGAATGTGAGGAACTTGAGAACTGAATTTGGTGTCCCCTGTAAAGTTGGGTCAACTTTGTTATCCTACTACAAAATTTTTTTGATTTTTGGATCTCAGTATCCCGTTCAGTATTCTCCTTAGGCTTAGGCTTAGGCTTAGGCTTAGGCTTAGACTTTGGCCTGGGCTTAGGCTTAGGCTTAGGGAACACCTGTGGATTGCAAGGCCAAGGTCGAAAATTTCTGGTAGTAGGATAAGCCGGTTGGGCCCTGATTCAGAACAAATTTTATGAACTTTACTACAATTTTTAAAGTTATGTGATCGATTTGAACGAAAATTGCAGTAAAAATAGTTTTCGGAGGCAGTGAATTCAAGCTTGTACAAATTACAGTTGATAAAAATATAAAAAATCATTTCTATTCATTTATCTACAGTAAAGGTTTGATTTCTCGACAGCCGGCACCTAGTACTAGTGAGAATATCACTTGACGTTAGATGCGATTATTTTGACGTCAGTGATTTACTCATCACCGAATTTTGAGACGAAACATTTCTCCCTCGTTCATATTTTTTATCAGCATCTTGCTGACTCTGGACGAGTTAATTTTTTGATCATTTATAGGTTCCCGGTTCCGGTGATATACGTTTAATGGTGAACGATGCGCCGAGCGCCACAAAACTTGGTGAAACGTTCGCCGTTCAATTTCGATTGCATAATTGCGTGTAAGTGAAATGTTGGGACAATTTTCAACTTTTTCGATGTCAGGTCGGTAAAATCACGAATTGTTCTGGTGCTTCTATTTCACGTATTATACACAATGCACATATAAGGGAGTAGGAGGGTAAACCTATCTACCTGAGACCCTGGACGCCCACCCACCTGGCCAGAAAGAAGTCGTCAAATACCCCTCCTGAATTTTTTCGAAGACAGCTTTTTTTGATGATTTTTATGCATATTTTGTACGAAAAGCATGCTTGTGGAACTTTCTTTTGCTTTTTTGCCCACCCACCAACCCACCCCTCTCAATAAAAGGTCCGAAGACCCCCTCCCCTGGAAAATTTCTACCGTGCGTGTCTGTTACTATACCAAATTCATTTTGAAATGGTCGATGCAGCGAGCCCACAAAAGTTATTTCATTACGGAAAATAATTACTGTACCAAATTACTGTCATTAATGAAAAAAAATTTGTCCTCCTCAGTGAGCGACAAAGAACAGGCGAAAATTTTCTATAATAACTAGTGCTTCACACCGGGTGCCCGGCTATATCCGGGTACTCGGGTCCAACAAGATATCGAATAAACAAAAGACTTATAGCAAATTTTTTTCACAGCAAATAAGGTAATTTTCCTCCATTAATTCAGAGCATGGATCTATTCAACTTGTTAACAAGGCTGCCTATATGGCGCACAAAAAGTCATTGTCGCATATTTTTGGCAACAAAAAAACTATGGGTTTTTATGAAGGAGCACGTAGGGGGAGACATAGAAAAGACTTGGAGAAATTTTGCCTGCATGAAATATCCGAACTGGATACAGTATTAGAAAAAAAGTCGGGAATGGCGAAATGCATTGTAATATAAGACTGAAGAGACATGAAAACAGGTGGTGATGGATGAACTAGTAGAGACAGTGGAACCAGGACTAAGCGAGGAAGCTCAATGAGTCACCAGGCCACCACGATTTGCTTGAAAGTGTGACATTTCTTTGAATAAAATGTGCTGCTCTATCCTAACTTTTGTTTCTTAGCATTTTGCAAGGCTCGTATCTTGAAATTCATGAGTTTTTCCTGAAAATTTCAAAAAACGCGTTCATTCATTGACTTCTGTAACGTACCTGCTAATGCAGTACTGTAAATATATAGCATACTGTATGTGATAGTAGTTATTAAATATTATTTCATTTTCCTATTTTATCGTCTCAAGGGTGTCTGGGATTCACACCCAAACATTCCTGTAAAATTACGTGAAGCACTTTATTTTGATCCGTTCACACCCCGGTAGCCCAATTAAGATGCCCCAATTAATTTGCACAAACGGCAGCTGGTCCCCTAGAACCTACACTAGAATACACATTCCACGGCTACCGTAATTCCTCATAAAAATCGTAAACAACACCTGCACACAGTGAAAAGTAGAAGACCCGCCAGACAGTAGTCTCAAGTGTAACCGTAGCGACAGCCCGGCAAAACATGTGTATACAGAGAAACCGATACAGGAAGCATGCACAGAAGCACAAAGGTGTGGCTAAGCCCACCGTAGGAAGCAAGCAAGACACAAAAAGCATGCCGTACTAGGAAAGCATTAAAGGACATGACTAAATAAGCATGAATAGTAAAGCAGGAAGCGACAATTGGCGAAAGAAGATGGACAGAAGCACGACCTGCCGTGACGCCCAGGGAGTGTCCAAAAACGTAGTATTTAAAGAGAAGCAAAGCGTGATTTTATCATTATTATTGTAGTTTTCCAGTTTTCGATCTTTCACGATCGTTCGTTTATATTTGCAAGCAGCCATTTTTCGAAAGCAATTAAACCGAGGCGTTATTATTATATTTGTAAGCAAACGCGACATTCATTTTTGTATACTGGATGAATCATGCGATCGTCGAACCCACCGTCATTGTATTATTGACTCGCCCGTTCCTCCATTCCATTATAGCCGTTTCCACCATAACGTCCAATTGGTTAAAGTAAAGTGCTTCACAAAATCTGGTCGTTACACTTCTCAAATACCCGGGTACCCTGAAGACCGGGTCCTAAAATTTTAAAAGTGTGAAGCACTATTAATAACCTGATTAGTGGTCTAAGTTTCTCGAGGAGCTCTCAGGAATCAACGCAGTTCTATGCAAATCGATGGTGGATAACATGATGATTTGGGCTTTCCCATTCTCAATGAGAAATTTAGCGTTTCTCTACAGCATAAAGTTTTCACTGAGTGAAAATTGCGTATCAAATTCAACCTAGTTTTTTTTGTTTTCGATGCGTCTATCATTTCAAATTAAATGTGCTATATAGCGAGATTTTGACATCAGCAGGATGCCCAAGAAATTAAAAACGAAAGGTAATATAGCCGTACCAGACATCGAATCATTTCGCATCTCTATTTCGCATTTTCGATCCAAAAATTTTAGTTCATCGCTATAATTTTCTAGCGATCGTAATCTAGATTTAACGTTGATGGTCGACGACTCACTCAATCGTGGTTTATCTTGGCATTTCGCCAGCAATGACGATAGAGAAAAGCTGAACTGCGGTATTTTGGAACCCGATTCCGATACCAAGATTACATTAAAAATGAAAGCCGAAGAAGTGGGCTTACACGTAAGAAAATTTTGTTTGGCTTGTCGTTTTGTTTCTAAATTTTGCAAAGGTGAAATCTCTCAAGAAAATTTCAATTAAGTTAAAAAGTTGACGAGTTTCTCTTTTTAGACTATAAATGGAATCAGAATCAAAGATTCTTTGTCGGATCGATTGTACGAGTACGACGAAGTAGCGCAAATTTTTGTTTACTCTTGAGTTTTTACGTGTCATATTTTGGAAATTCTATATCATTCCATAGGTTTTGCTTAGTTTTAATATTGTACAATTGAGTTGAAATAAATACATGACGAATTCAGAAGAACATTATCGCGAAGTCGAAGCACCTTATACAGTGTACCTACAATCGAAAAGCAAAAAAAACACGTGAGTTATTAACCGTATCAAATAAATAATAATGCACCGTTAACGTGGAAATGCAAAAATGCACAACATGCGATCAAGAACACGAAAATTTCCGTATACGGCAGGTAAAAACGGTCACGACAGAATTTTCTTCCTAGTTTTCGAGGCCGAAATTCAATTCCTTAATACCTGCTGCACAAATTTAGACAAAAAAATATAGTACAGTATTCCATAAAATGCACATATTATGGCAGAAAAACGCTCGAAAAAATCTAAGCGAAAACAAAAAAAATGGGCAGTGAAATTATGAACACCTCATCATCATAGACGAACTTTGGTTACATCGACTCCGGGGAAAAAGTAGAATTTTTTCCGTAATCGACTACACGGTTCCGGTATTTGCACGTGTTGACTGGAACTAACTTTTTTGGCAACTATATTATTAACCTGAATAGAGTATTGCAAAAAAATTCAACAATTTATGCCGTGAGTCGAATGCAGGTTGATGGATTCCAAAGCATTTAAAACAAAAATGTGAGAACCGAACAGGCGTGAAATTTTTTTTTGCAATTTGCTGCCGCTTTACGTGTATAAGAAAATTGGCTTCTCACTGACGTAAAAACTCCAACAAACTCCTTTTTTTTGGCCACTTTTTTGGGCCAAGGGTCAGTAATTCCCTAAATTTTCGGGGAGGGGTCTCAAAAGGAAAAAAGTTCGATTTTTTCACAAAAAAAGTCCGAAAAATAGTTCAAAAATTGTAATTTATCTGAAAAGACCGAAGAAAATGAATTCATGGCACGAAGCGCCGAGAAAAATGACGTTTGTGACCATATTTGGTTCAAAAATTGGTATTTTTCATAAAAAAAAATTGATATTTTTCAGTATTTTATGAGTTCCCTACGGCTACATATAGCTAGTCAAAGGATTGAAAAATCCTGACTGGGGGTCGCCCAATGGCTATGGTCGACGATTTCTGGGGGAGGGGGTTCCCATAGCACTTCCCCCAATTACATGTATTCTTTCAGAGTACATTTCTATTTTTGCTTTAAACTTGGCTCGCCGACGCAAATAGGAGAAAAACAACGAATTTCGAGCGGGTCTTTTGGATGATTGAAAGATGTGCTCCTAGAACCTTCCAACCTTACCTCCGTAAATAAATGCAAAATTTCGTCCGTTCGAGCTTTTTTGGCGAAAACTTGACAAATTGCTTGTATAAACCATGACCCGTGCATAGAATTACGCCAGCTGACGTAGCCTGAGAAAGGTAATATGCACTAGACTCGATAAACAAAATTACTATTCTCTAAAACTGCACGTTTACCCTATAGTTGTGCTGTTTTTTCGTGATTTTTTCTACAAATATCAGATTTCGTCAAAGTTCATGGAAAGTTCTGCAGATTTTTCGAACAGAACCCTAACTTTGGACGTTTTCGTGAAATAAAATTCTTCAATTGCCTTGAGATTTGTTATCGGGACAATAATTTCAGAAACTTATATGCAAAAATTAAATTATAGAGACGAATTTTATGATTCACACAAACCAAGCTTTTGTTGGTTTGAAAGTCACAAGTCAAATGGCTCCTACGCCTAAATTTTTAGGAGCCAGATTTAAATCTTGAGAGCCAAAAATTTGTACTAATTGAAGAATTTCGAAAATAGGCTTGTGACACACCGTGGAATTAAATTAAATTACATATGTAGATATTTTACCAGTTGATTACATGTTCAAAAAAATGATTGTTCCGAACTTTATTTCCAGCCAGTGTATTTTGGTATAGGTCTCTTGATCTTTTGCAACAAAAGTAAAGGGTATTGAAAAATACAGCTTCTGTTCTTATTCGTGTCTGCTACATATCTTTGCGGGCGCGCAGCGCCAACATTTTTTTCAGATTCAAGCATTTTAAAATGCTGGAAAATCAATCTGAGAATAATTTATTCAATGAACATTGAGGTTCAAATTTTCTGTTCAAGAACATGTCTTTATCATATTACAAAATTAAAAATTAAGTAGTACCTTCACGAGTTTGACAAAATCCAAACTAAACTTGAAATTTCTGAAAATCACTTCTGCGATGCTTAGGAATTCAACCTCGGCTTCATGTTTAAAATAATAGTCACAGAAAGGTCGGAAAAAAAATCAGATTTTGACCTCTAAAATGAACCAAAACTCTTCTTTTTCATGTCAAACCCTCCACATTTTTTCGCTTTTCAAATTTTTTTCACGGGTTTGATTTGTGGAAAAACAGCGGACAGACCAATCCGGAGAATTATGCAAATTTTCGATGTTTCCTGATTTTAGTGTCCGCAGAATACTAACTTTAAATATAAAATTGAATGAAAATAACCTATAATCAACTAAAATATAAATACCGTATTTATTCGAATAAAAGGCGCCCTCAAATAAATGGTGCCCTCTAATGAAAGACGCAAATTTGAGCATATAAAAAATAATAGACGGCACGCCGTTTAGTAGAATCGTAAGTATCCTTAATGTAGACTTCATTAGAGGAAAATGTTGTAGTGTGTTTTCCGCCGATTTTCGCTGTTTTGACAAAGCGCGTATGAGGCCTGCAGGTGGCAAGTGGAGCGAGCAACGCGCACCATTAGCAGCCGTCTTACTGTAGCGCACGTCGGTATGCGTGCGCTGGTCCCCCTCCATTATTATTCGTTTTTCATTATTATCGTATTTCTTATGTACTAAGTGTGCGCCCCGCCGGCCACTTTTATATTTCACTATTCGTCGCCTCCCACCACGCAACCTTCTTTCTCGTCCCAGTGCGTGGGAGTTGATTGTTCGTTTTTCTCGCTGGTTTTTCGTGTTGTACGTAAGTTTTCGTTTTGTTTCTATTGCGTAATATTAAAGGTAGAAAAATTCTCTCCTTCCATTTTACGCAATAAGGGAGACAATTAAGGAAACGCATCTTTTCCTTAATTGGTGGAATATTTGTGTCGGGTTTAAGTACAAGTAATTAGTTAATCGGGTAAACGTGGGCGTGGGAAACACGTACATTAAGGACGAACCCTGGAATCCCAATCCTGCTTGTGACTCATCAGTGCCTGACATATTTACAAATACAACAAAAACCGTCCAATTGCAAGCCGCCTCAAAATAAATGAATCCAAGGTAAGTTATTTTCCATTCTTTTTCCTTCAATTTCATTAGTTGTTTTTATTTTTCCTGTTTCCCTTTCATAACTTTTGTTTTCTCTTCTTTCCTTTTTGTTTGTTTTCTTCTTCTTTCCTTAGTGTAGAGATGTATAGTATTTGTTTGACGATGAAACGTCACTTGTTGAGATTCCATGAAAGAATAAAAAACAAGATTGGATTAAAATGTGGCCTGATGAAGCGAAAAATTTTAATAAACGGCGCCCTAGAATAGAAGGCGCCCACTAATAAACAGCGCACTCTAATAAACGGCGCGCCAAATGGACCCCAAAAAATAATAAACGACGCACCGTTTATTGGAATAATTACGGTATATAATTGAAATTTCAGGAGCCAAAATGGCTCCTAGACTTAAAATTTTAGGAGCCATTTCCAAATTGTTAGGGGCCCAGGCTGCTAAAATGATTTTTAAAAACCCTGACAAACTATATTTCGTCTTTCTGGCATTGGAAACATTCTCGCGAATTCTAAAATTACAAATTTACCCGGCGTTGTAGCGTAAGCGATCAAAATATCCGCTTCGATTGGCGTTTTACATATAACTCGAGCGTCAGCCGCGTCTAATTTTGAGATTTTTTCAGCCATAACTTTTTTCGGATCTTTCGAACTAGCGGATCCATTGTTCAATACACTTTTCCAACCGTTAGTTTCCGAACCGTCGACGAAATCACCACCGGCGACGCCCATGTCGTATTTTTCTGGCGAAAAAGAGATGCATAAAAAATTAAATGAAGAAAGAAAAGAAAAAAAACAGAAAAACGGTCTTTTCATAAAATTAAGTAATTTTACCTCCTCTGCAAGCTTGTATGATAAAAATTTTCGGTTTATCGATCAAATCCGGGCACCCGTGTGTATTTAAACAGCTAACGATCGTATGAATTTCGATTTCTTGGCAATCGACGCCGTATAAACGGCCATTTTTACCGTGACTCAATATAACGACAACGGCCGAATCGTAGATTTTGTGTTCGCGTTTTTCGGCGAATTTCCGCACACAGGTCAAAATTTGCTATATGGAGAAAATGTAAACAGACGAAAAATATAGTAACATAAGACTGTATTTTCTCACCATAGCAGTCAAATTGTCTTTGATTTTTACTTTGTAACGCAAAGCTAATAGCAAATTGCTCATGTTAGCGCAATCAACGTCCGTTCCTAAACGATCGGGCATGCCACCGTTTCGTTGAAAATCGCGATTATTGATTATTAAAGCTAAGCCTTTCGGATTGGTGAAATTTCGATAAGTCTACAATAAAAAATGAGAAAAAAACTTTTAAATGTTCGAATAATTGAAAAAACTACCAAAACCGAATTTTGGAAATGAAAGTTTCCGAGCTTTATAAGAAAATTAGAAACCCTTGCTATAGGTTCCAACTGTCAAGTTGACTTAAATTTAGGATATCAGAGCAAAAATGAATTTTTATGACTTGCTTGTTCTCTGGAAATGTAACAATTTATATAATTATTTGCAAAACACAGCACACTTACAGATTCAGGATCAAAGTTCAAATGATTTTCGAAGGGCAAATCGACCGAATCGACGGTCAAATTTTCTATAACTCCCATAGTTTCTTCCACATCTTAAAGCATAGAAAAAACTAATTACGGAGAAAAATTATATCGATTAATGCTTTTCAAATATTTTATTAAAACTCTATCCGAGTTAACAAAATGAAATTAAATTTTTTTACAATTTATACACGTACAGCCAAAGAATAGGGGCAAATTATATTGAATACAAGTCGAATAAGTGATGTAAAATTCTGATTTAAGATTGTGAAATTTTCAAGTTGGAACAATCACGACATCGTTTTAAAAGTCCCGGATTTTTAAGTTTTCAATCACTGTTGGGCAATGGCATAAATTCTTGCTGGTTAAAGAATCGAATCTTCTGGTGCTGGTTGGTTTTATGATTTCCGTAATCTTCGTAGCCCGTTTTCAGTTCAAATTGACGAGAGTTTTACTGTTCTGCAAGAATTTATCAAAAATTGTTCATTTTTATCCGAATGCAATAGCACATGGCCAAGGTATGTTTTCAATCAATGATTTTCTATGTCTTAAAAAATTATGTAAACATAATCAACGTTGAACCTGTTAGAGATCGAATTTCCGCTTCGTAAAATTTCATATTCTCTAAGAGAGACTCGTTGGACGGTCTATGGAGAACAACTGGCGCTTTATGATCACCGTTTGCCATTTGCTGCAAGAGTTCATGCTCGATTTTCAATTCGGGTAGCTTGAAACATGAAAAATTAGTTATTAAACGTACTCGAAACGTGCAAGATTCATTTAATGCCATTGAAACACCATTTTTCCGTATCTGGCAATCCAAGCAGACTTTTCTTTGAGTTGGTAGTACATGTAATGTAAACTCACTTCTGAGCTCAAAATTTCCGCTAAATTCCACTGGCCGGACGACATTAAAGCTTCGTAAAATTTAGGCACCAAATGTTTACGGGTCACGATGTTTAACAATTTCGCTGCCCTAGAATTTCGTTCGATATTTTCGTCCGAAAGCAATCTCTAAAAGTGAAAAAAGTGGCGAAATTTGTAATCAATTTCGGGCACTGATAGTGGAAAATGTAATTGAACAACTTCAAATTCTGCAAATTAAATATTTTTTGCTAATATTTTGCAAACGGAAAACATTATTTTAAAGTACCTACCGATCCAATTTGTATTTTTGAGAATTTTAAAAATTGAGGAAATACTTGATATAGATTTTTTTTGCCAAGAAACTTAGAGTAAAATAGGTCGAAATAACTAGATCAGCTAACCATTTCTCGGTCGTTCATATCTTTCGATTCCAGGAATGTGCGCAGTAAATTATGCGACACATCTAAACTGGTCAAAAACTTGTCGTAATAACGATTTACAATCGCATCTTGATCAGCAATCGCTGTTCGATGTTCCATTATCGTGCTAGTCTAAGACAACTCTTGATGTTATTTCAAAATGACCGCATCCGTTGAACGCAATAACTAACATGAATATATGAGTTGGACGTCTATAATTCCGCTAGGAAGAAGATCCATTAAACAAATATCAACACTTCGACGATAGAAAACAGCGCAAAAAATTCAACGGTAGAAAAGAGCACAAAAGAAAAAAGTATACAAAATAACGAAAATTCCAAGACGAATAAAAGTACGTTTGGGAAACTCCAAGCGACGCGAGAATAAAAAATTAGGAATAGTGACAAAAAATCTCAATTTTGGGCAAAACAGATACTGACAGTTAACGATTAAATAAAGAGATAAGGTAATTCTTGAAAGTTAATTAGTCGTTAAAAGTAGTAGATAAGCCAACGGCCACACGTAATAATAAATAATGATCAGTTTACTCAATTTTGAAGTTTTGCTTTGACCTTTTTAGTCCACCAAAATGCATTTTTTCCGTTTTGAACTCCCAAGTTTTTTTCCACAAGAAAATGAGAACATTTTTTTGGCACAAGTTCCATTAGCACTCGTGCTGGGAATTAGGCTCTCATCTGATTTAAATTAAATTAGCTCATACTCATATTATGCACTTGTAGCAGTTTTTTGCACACAACAATCGAATTTTTCTGCCACGTTTCACAGTGCAACCTAAAGTCTGACGACCGCTTCAATTAAGTTCTAGGATTTTCTGTCCAGGAAATTCCTTTTCATGCCTTTTAAAACGAAAAACCTTGATATGCTTAGCTCAGAGACGTATCGGCTCCAAAATTTTGAGAATATCGAGTCTGGGTTCAGATCCCAAATTTCAAAATATCGGGTCCGGGTCAAGCAAAATAGTCGGGTAATTTTGGGTCTCATTTCGGGTCTGGGTCTATTATATTTTTCAAAATGCTAATCTGTGTTAAATACTTTTACTTTTGTGTTATCGTCATTAATTAAAACTTTTTATTATATGAATATATATTTATGAAAAACGTCCAAAATTTTAAGAATATTGGATCCATGTAGCAGGGGTGACAACGAGTCTCCTTGTAAAACCTCATTTCTGATTATGAGTGGAGAACTCTTTTATACATTCCTTCTTCACACCCTCCATATACCAGGACCCATGCTCACACGAGTCTTGCCAGGAGTGACTGGAGCATTTGGGGTATTTCTACCACTTCTAACACTCATTGCACATAGCCATGTAGAATAGAGTCAAATGCTTTCGCAAAGTCTATCCAAGCCACGCTCAACGACTTAGGCCAGATGTGGCATCTTTGATCACTATTCTGTTGAAGATGTGGGCATGAGTTGTTGAAGATGTGGGCATACAATAATTAGGCTGAAGGCCGGGAACCGACTTATAAAATTTAGCCAATTAGTTACTTCTATTTCCCATTTTATAACGCATAAAAATGCATCTCCGGACATGAAATCCTATAACCTAATCAAAAGGGAAGTCAGGCTTCAAGTTGCACTGTGCAACTTGCTGAAAAAATTTGGTTGCACAGCCCGAAATTTGGTTGCTGTGTGCTAAAAAAACCCTGACGGGTGGTGTTTGATGCACCGTTTTTTCCTCGAAGATTTTTTCCACATGAGAACCGTACCCAAAATTTTTTTCCTCAATCCCCAAAAATTTTCTACATTTTAAAAAAATTTTATAAAGTTGCTACGGACACTTTTTTATGAATTTTAGGAGCATAAGCGAGCATTTTGATAATTTTGGAGTCAGAAATCTGCAAAAATGAGGAAAAAATCGAGAAAATTCTGTTTATATTAGTCAAAACGAGCTGATGAAGAAAATATTGGTGTTCTGCAGGAGCAGAGAAAGCATGTTAACGATAGAGTTCTCATGAATTTATCCGCTATTAACACTTCTGCGGTTCCGATTAGAATGATCCAACCTTATTATTTTTTCCGGAGCGCCCGGAAATTTTTTTAGATTTTCACTTTCTAAAATGCTGGAAAATAAACCTTCACAACGTTGAGAAATACCTAAATTAAAATCAAGCTGATGAAGCATAATTTGTTCCTCCGGAAAAATTTTCGGGTTTTCATATTCTAAAACGCTGGAAAATAAATCTCTCCACCACTGTTTTTTTTAGCACGACGTCTTTAGCCAAATGGCTAAAACGACTAAAATTTTTTTAGCCAAAGGCTAAAGTTTTCATTTCGCCCAAACGTGATACACTGATTGTTTTTTAAATATTAAACAGGTTATGTAAGGTGTTTTCAAGAGTTATGTTATCACTTCAGGAACAAAACGATTATTTTTGCTCGAAATTTTGAAATGCTGATATAAATATCTCATAACAAGCTAACTTTTTACAAAAAGCTGTGATAACGGCAAACAAAAAGGCTTCAGAACAAACCGTTGGTCTTATGATAAATGTGTTGGCATCTCTACAGAAAGAAATGAGTATAAATAAAGTGGACTTTATTCATTTGTTGTGTGATATTCACATTGACCGCGCCTTGAGTAGCTGAAAAATGGATGGAAATATGTCTGGAGAAGGAGGAGAAAAAGTTTAAAGCTACCAGGCAAGCATCGATCTTTGTATTCGACCTAAAAAATCATTTTGGCTTTGAACCAGTCCGTAAAAAACGAACAATTTGAAATTTTTAAACGATCTTCCGCTGTTTGTATTCACATTGATGAGTCAACCGATGTCAGTAGTTCTAAGTTACTATTGATTTACCTGAATGTGTGCAATGTTGAGTGTCTGATGGATGGAGAAAAATTTGGAACATGAAATAGAAAAGTGTGATGCGTCCTCAATCGCCGAAGCGATCGACAAATGGGTTACAATGGTTGGCATTGATAAAAAAAAATTTTCATGTTCACCTCTGATGGAGCAGCTGTTATGACAGGCAAATATAATGGAGTTTTCTTGTCATTGATACAATATGTTTTCTTGTCATTGATACAATTTTCACGAACAAAGAGTACTCGAATTTTTTTTAGCCATTTGTCTAAAACCTCTAAAAATTTTTTAGCCAAACCAAAATTTTTTTAGCCAAAATAGGCCATTTGGCTAAAAAAAACACTGCTCTTCACCAACAGATATTCGTGAAGAGAAAATCAGAGTCCAGAATGATGTCTTCAATTTCTATCTTCAATAAACGCAAAAGTAGTACATGCGCCGTTTTTTCCTCAAATGGGGTCTTTTGAGGAAAAAAATTTCGGAATGAGAAAAAAAATTTTGGGTATGATTCTCATTGTGGAAAAAATTTTGGGGAATTCAAAACCGAAAAGATGCGTTTTAGTTGACTTAAAAGGGTCAAAATCTCAAAATTTTCCGGCGCTTATCAGGCGCGGTCGTTAGCATATCTACTTCGACTTGCAAATTTATGCTCAACAGTTTCTATCAATCAAGTTAGCTCGTTTGATTTTCTAATCGTTAACAGTCAATTATGTCGCCCGAAATTGAGATATTTCATCAATGCTCTCAATTTTTTCTCTCGATGCTTGGAATTTTTTAAACGTCTGCAACCTGAAATTTTGCGTTTATGGAAAATGGAAATTGAAGACATCATTCTAAACTGCGATTTTAGAACTTCTGTTCATGAATATCTGTTGGAGAGATTTATTTTCCAGCGTTTTAGAATAAAAAAAAACCGAAAATTTTCCCCGCGCTTCGCGCCGAAATTTGAAACAAATTTTGAAACAAACACTTCATCAGTTTGATTTTAATTTATTCCTCAACGTTGTGAAGGTTTATTTACCAGCGTTTTAGAGAGTGAAAAGCCAAAAGTTTTTCCGGCGCTCTGCGCCGGAACAACAACAGATAAAATTAGATGATTCTAATCTGAACTAGTGTTTTTTGTGCCAAAACATGGTTTTTGGCACAAAAAAAATTGGAATGGCACAAAAAATTTTGAGCGTTTGTGGCAATTGGCACAAAATTTTTGGCTGGTCAAACAAATTTCCTTGACAGTTTTAGGAGCACAAAAGGCAACAAATTTTCGGCGCTTCGCGCCGAATTAATGTATAAATATTCATTACTCGTATATTTGACTCGAGTGCAAACGAATTCTCTTCGAATAGTGTATTAGTATCGCTTCAGCAAACTTTATAGGCTGTCAATGACTGATGAAATCAGAACAAATTCTGAATACTCTGTTCATTCAGTCAGATTCGGTATTTAGAACTGAAATTCTTACTATTCGTGTTTGATTGATTCAAATAGAAATATCTATAACGCTGGTATACGATGTTTTGACCGAAAATTTACACAATTCTCAACCTTATTTCTCTAATCTTTACATTGTTTTTAGGAAGATAGATATTCGTAGTCAAAAATTTCATCACTATAATGAGTTTCCTGAACAAATCTGCAGTAAAGTTTATATTTAGATTTTCTCATCACTCCCTTTCTTTTTGAGTCGTCGTGATCGTGAACCATTTTATTGTATACAGTTTTTTCTTATCTCACTGACATGGTTAGCTGAAAAATAGGTTGGGCACGATTTCTACAAAAAATTAATGCGTCAAATTTAAACGCAGCTTTGATTAAGTTAATATTTTATCAAATTTTTTTTTATCAAATCATAAATTTTTTGGCCTCTTGTGCCAGCCAATTAGCACAAATGTCCGTGCACAAAAAAAAACGCTGATCTAAATCACAGAAATGTTAATAGCGGATAAATTCCTGAGAACTCTATCGTTGACGTGCTTCACTCGCTCCTGCAAAACACCAATATATTTGTCATGAGCTCATTTTGACCGAAATTGAACCAAAATTTTCTCAATTTTTTCCTCATTTTTGCAGGTTTCTGACTCCAAATGCAACAAAATGCTTGGGTATGCTCTTAAAATGCATAAAAAAGCATCCGTAGCCACATTATAAACGTTTTTTAAAATGAGGAAAATTTTTGGAAAATGAGGAAAAAAAATTTGGGTCCGGTTCCCATGTGGAAAAAATCTTCGAGGAAAAAAATCGGTGAGTAGTGAGTATATATGTTGCGTGCGAACAGGGATGGCAAAAACCAAACTTTTGAAATTTCGACTTTTTGGTTTTTTATGGTTTTTTAATGGTTTTTTTTGGTTTTTCTATGGTTTTTTAATGGTTTTTTTCTGGTTTAATTCTTCAGAATGTTTGGTACATCAAAATAACTATGTAAAAAACTGCTGGAAGCTCCCTGTATCATCTAAGACTAGTTAGGGAGCCGTAAAATGGCAGCTAGAAGTATGAATCTTATCAGAAGTGTCATTATTTTATGCTTATAAGAAATCCCTATTTAGCAATAGAAATACAGTAATAGTGGGCACATAAGAAAGGAACCATTAGTGAAGAACATAAGAAAAGTAAAAATGGAACAGAGCATGCGATATGTAAAGGGCAAATTCAAAGAAAAGAAGAAAAATTACAAATAAAGAGAAATATACAATACACAATGTAAGTAATCATAAATTATAGCAAAGTTGACCATACCTGTAAGACCTCCGACCAGTTGGGGGGGGGGGGGTAAATCCGAAATTTTGGGGGGGGGTAGGAAAAAGTCGAAATTTTTCCCAAAAAAGGCCAAAAAACATACACTTTTTTGAAAAAAAAAATTTTTTTTTTCCAAACTGGGGGGGGGTTGGGGGGGGAAATGATTTTGGGTATAGGGTTGGCCGAGTTGGGGGGGGGGGGGGGTCCCCCCCCCCAACCCCCCCCCCAAGTACAGGTATGAAGTTGACTCATGTACTAAATGTGTAGTTGCAAGATGGATACAAAGGATATCGACATACCTGTACTTGGAGGGGGGGGTTGGGGGGGGGGGACCGGCCCCCAACCCCCCAACTCGGCCAACCCTATACCCAAAATCATTTCCCCCCAACCCCCCCCCAGTTTGGAAAAAAAAAAAAATTTCAAAAAAGTGTATGTTTTTTGGCCTTTTTTGGGAAAAATTTCGACTTTTTCCTACCCCCCCCCCCAAAATTTCGGATTTACCCCCCCCCCCCCAACTGGTCGGAGGTCTTACAGGTATGGATATCGATTGATTTATATTACATCTTTTGAGTACGAAATGTATCATAAAAATACGACTTTTTTCTACTTTGTAGTGAAGTCAATTCAACTCAATTAATAGTTTTGTTGATTTAGATAGGCACCAATACATGCCTAGAAGATCGACTAATGTGAAAAAACACTTTCCCAATGATTTTGGAAAAAAACCAAAAAAACCAAAAAACCAGAGATTTTCCAATTTTTTGGTTTTTTTTTAAAAACCAAAAAAACCAAAAACCAAAAAACCAAAGCCTTGCCAACCCTGCGTGCGAACGTTCGAAAAATTCCAAGCATCGAGAGAAAAAATTGAGCATTAATGAAAAATCCTTATTTTTGGCGAAATACTGACTCTTAACGATTAGAAAATGAGACAGACTAACTTAATTGATAGAAACTGTTGAGCATTAATTAAGCGGAATGCTAGCGGCCGCGTCTGATAGAGATTTATACCCATGACCGGTGCAAAGCGCCGGAAAATTTTTAGATTTTTACTTTCACAATGAGAACCATACCTAAAATTTTTTTCCTCATTTCCAATTTTTTTTCCTCAAAAAACTCCATTCCTTGAGGTGAGGAAAAAACGGAGGTTTTGTTGCAAATTTTTTTCCTTGATGCGAAAATAGAAAGTACAGTTATCACTGCCGATATAACGAACGTGATCAGATTTTTTAATATCAACAAGGCCTTACATTTTATCTTCTCAATCAAACATATCTGTATCCGAAAAATTATTTGACAAATAATTCCTTGAGCGAATGATCAAATTCCAGCTAACAAGATAATTAGACTCTTTTCTGTGCATTATGTTTTTTCTGCACAGTGCAAACGTTTAAGGCTTCGTGTGGAATTTTTTTGGTGATTTGTACACTGGCGCAGAATTTTTGGGGTCAAGTGTTTGTCACGTGCCGCTCAATTCCCCAACGTCACGTGCTTCCGATCATGTCAATATTTTGTTTTTCTTCATGATTTGTTTATTACTCATTCATGTTTTCGTTTATTTCATTTTGTAACGTACCTGCTAAAGCAGTACTGTAAATATGTAGCATACTGTATGTAATAGACATTTATTAAATATTAGTCATTTTCGTATTTTATCGTCTCAAGGGTGTCTTGGATTCACACCCAAACATTCCTATAAAATTACGTGAAGTACTTTATTTTGATCCGTTCACACCCCGGTAGCCCAATTAAGATGCCCCAATTAATTTGCACAAACGGCAGCTGTTCCCCTAGAACCTACACTAAACTACACATTCCACAGCTACCGTAACCCCCCGTAAAAATCGTAAACAACACCTGCACACAGTAAAATACGTAGAAGCCCCGCTGTACAGTAGTCTCAAGTGTAACAGTAGCAGCAACCCCACAAAACATGTGTATACAGAGAAACCGATACAGGAAGCATGCACAGAAGCACAAAGGTGTGGCCAAGCCCACTGTAGAAAGCAAGTGAAGCACAGAAAGCATATGGTACCAGAAAAGCATTAGAGAGGCGTAATTAAGAAAGCATAAAAAGCGTAGCAGGAAACGACGATTGGCGGAAGAAGATGGACAGAAGCTCGACCTCCCGCGACGCCCAGGGAGTGGCCAGAATCGCCGTATAAAAGAAGAAGCAAAGCGTGATTTGATTTATTCTTATTCTTGTGGTTTTTCCGTTTTGACTTCCGCGCTCGCCCCGTCTTTTTATACATTTGCAAGCGGCCGACTATCCGAAAGCAACTTAAACCGAGGCCCCCGTTCGTATTTTAAATCGAAGCGCGTTTTATTGTCGATGTTCAAGCGACCGTCGATCACCGTTGTTTATTGTAATCGTACACCCGCGCCCCCGCCCCGTTATTTGTCCCCGCCGTATCGACCGATTGGTTAGAAGTAAAGTACGTCACACAAATCTGGTCGTTACATATTTTGGTGACCGTACCGTTACGTTAACCAGTGGAACTCCCTGCTCCCAATTAGGTGTACTCTTATCCGGGCATTTAGAAGCATTAGATAATACAGTAGTAATCATTTCCTACAGTAAGACAGTATTCGTAGAAAGCAAACTGGAAATCCCCTCCAACGAGACATTAAGCGATACATTTAAACGAATACAGCGTGAAGCAAAAATTGAAGCATTTAAGCAGAAATCCCATCGTAAACCAAGAATGACCCACCAAACGCAAGATCATTTAGGAGAAATCGTTAGAGAACAGATAAATGATTTATTTTCAGAACATTTTCGTACCCTACGCACACAATTGAATCAGAATACAGTAAACCCTACCCTAATAGACGATTTAAGAACAGCAAACATTCGTAATAACATGGCAAACAATTTCTACGCGAAACCTACAGTATTCACAGGCGGCGTGACCCAACATTTTGGTGAATGGAACAAAAGATTAGAACAATTCATGGCACTCCAAGGCATGAAAGATACAGACGTACAGTTAAAGTTGGCATGTTTAGAAATTCATTTAGGAGGAGCTGCGTTAGCAAAATTCAAAAGTTTAGCAAATTCCGAAAACCCCCCCCCCCCCACACATACGAGCAGTATAAAGTCGCATTACAGGCATTTTTCCCAAACAATAGAGATAATGAGCTACATCAACAATTCTTACGCGAAAGAAAACAAAAGCATTCAGAAACAGTGACTGAATTCTTATTTGATCTAGAACATCTCGCAACCCTCGCCTACCCTAACTCTAACACAGACGCACGAGAAATGATCATAAAACCCCTCTTTGTAGAAGGCATGCAAAACGAAATCAGGGAAGCAATTAAGTATAGAAGGTTCGCAACTCTAAAAGAAATGTCAGACGAAGCAGCTTACATTGAACAGCAAATCCTTAGAAATGAGTTAAAATCTAACGCCCTTCCCTTCATACCCCCAAAACCCGAACCCATCTTTACCCTCACCAAAAATACAGACCAACAGGATCTTTTGCATCAGTTAGAACAACAAGTAAAAGATTTACAGTTGCAGATCAAACAAAAACCTCAACCACCACAACAAAGTAGCTACAACAATTTCAGTAACAATACTTTCAGCAGGAACAATGCTTACAGGAACAATACCACCCCCAGGCAACCCAGATGCTTCCAGTGTGGACAATTTGGACACCTAGCTCGTAATTGTAAATCAGTAGGTACCCGAAAATCATGTGAAATCTGTTTCCGTAATAATCACAGTACACGTGATTGTAAAAGCCGATGCATCCACTGCTCCCAAACAGGACATAGATCAGATAACTGCCTTTCAAAACCCTACTCCAATTTTCAATGTTTTATATGCAAGCAGAGAGGTCATACAAGCAGGTATTGCCCAAATCAGCAGAGTCGTAATATTCAAAATTGCATTGAGTACAAGCAACCCCAACCCCTCATGGACATTGACGACCCCGCATTTTACTCAAAATTACCCGCCATAACTAACGGCCCTCAGACTACTTTAGGAACTATCATGCCCAACACCCACCGCCGTAGTGACGAATACGTCCTTGATCTGGACGTACCCGATTGGTGCGCCATGTCACCACCCCCCACGCCTGAAGCTGCAAAAATCGAAAAATCGCCGCGGACCATCCCCGTAGGCTACAAGATCCCCCGAAAACAAGACACTAAAACAAGACACCGCCCCCGAAACCCCGTCCAAAACAGGCCGCAACTTGTTATCCCTTCTCCATGGCCTGACCCCCGAACCCTACCAATTCCGCCCCCGCCAAACACTTCTACTGACCCCCATAAGTAAGCAAGTCCAAACCCCATCCCATAACTCAACTTCTAAAGTTTTACAGAATGTTCAGATTTCAAACCGGCCACCCCCCCAGCGCAAAACCGCAAAACGACAACACCAAAAGCCCCAACACCAAACCGGCCACAACGAAAACATACAGTGCCCCGCGGCCTCCACTAAAACATTCTATTGGCTGATGTTTTGTATTTTTCTTTGTATAATAATCCCCACATCGTGTCGTGCCCAATTTCAGATGTGTGGAACTTCATTGGGCGGTCACTCAGTCAGCATACCAAAACTTGTATCATGCATGCCCCCTTCCACAGTAGACAAACCCGTACAAACATTCGGAAAAATCTATATCCCCTCCACTAAGCCCCACATTACAGACGCATACAAATGCAGTGTTCGCAAACGCAAAATTTGTACTAATACAGGATTTTTTGGATCAAAAGGTATTGTCTTCGACCAAACCGAAATGCAAAATCTAACCCCACATGTTTGTAAGGCAATCGTTATAGACAAAGAACACAACGGTCAAAAATTGTAAGAAACCCAACCAGGATTTTGGTCAACAAATAACTCCTTAAGCGTAGAATACACATGGTGTTGTACAGACCATTGTACCTCGGTCACTAACGTCATCATAGAAATAGGACAAATAGCATCTTGGAATGGAAAATCTATGACCGGTACATTAGGCGACCTAGGGTCATGCAAACCGACATCAGGTCATTGTGTCACAGCTGACGGATCCATTATCTGGAATGAAACAGCATTTGAAAACTTATGCCCTTTCGAATACAAAAATACACATCCCATCAAACTCACGCAAACACACATGATAATAGAAGAGCTACAAGGCGCATTCTCGGTTTAAAATACAGTTTTTTCGAACCCCAATTGCCCAGAAATCCAAGACAGCATTCTAACCGAACAAGGCATTATCGTACAATTAGACAAAAGCACACCACATCGTAACACATTTTTTACCCCAAAAACCAACGAAACTCATACTACACTATACGATTTTGATGATTTTCAACCCATCAATGCAAAACTAAACTATCTAGCAGACAAAATACAGGAATTCGAAATTCAAAATTTCAAAAATGTATGGAATGAATTATGCAGACAGGCACAGCGTCACCTTGATCTCGTATGGCAATTTTTGCGTCTTGATGCAACCCTTGGAGCGCGTGCATTCCTACAGGGAACGGACATCATAGCAGAATTCACAGGAGAAGCCCTCACAGTCTGGCCCTGCAAGCAGGTAAACGCATCCAAAGTCTTTTACAACCATAAAATCAACCAAACATGCTACAAACTTTTGCCCATTCTCGTAGGAACTGAACTCATGTTTTCGAATCCAGGAGGCAACGATTTGACCCCTTTTTCACAAACCATTGACTGCCATCACATGCATGTAGCCCTTTACAAACAGAATAATACATGGGTCAGTGAAACAGGATCCCCGCATGTCACATACTTACCCTTAGAAATTGTCCGGAACCAAAATTTCTCCCTTTTCCATTTTAATACACCCGCCATTTTTCATGATCAACTTGCAACTATTTCAACCAACTTACTCTTTTTGAAACAATACATCTACAAAACTCACACACTCGAAGACATTGTCAAAAAACTCGTCAATTACACCGCCCAAATGTCTCTCAATTCGGATACAGTTTACAACATGATCTCAGGCACTGGCCAAGCACATGGAAATACACTCTCTGGCGCCGGTCAAGGCATAGAACATGTAATAACCGGTACCACCCAAAGTCTCATGGACGGATTAAACAATTTACTCAAAGGACCTCTGCAAATCATTATCAATCTCGCCGTTATTACTGTAGTTATTGCAGGCGTCTTTTATTTGTTTCTCGTTCTTCGAAAATATTTCCCCTCTCCAAAGCATCATGCCACAAACGAACATGCATACGAAATACCATCAAACAACAGACATTTACATGAGACCATTCCCCCATCATTCGGCCATGCTCTCTTAGAATTAGCTAATCGTCGTGGGGCACAAACACAGCAGAAATACGTCCTTGTCGATATTGATACCCCCCGAACTCCTGCAATCGAACTCATTAATCAAATTCACCAATCTGCATCAAATAAGCCACCCCAAAACGTACCTGAGAAACATACCCCTCATATTCCAATCACACTTAACGGCAAATTAATGTTATATCTTGCTTTGCGGTCGGGGGTGATGCGGTGTGATGCAGGATTGGGATTCCAAGGTTGCGGCCTTAATGTACGTGCGTCCCTCGCCCACGTCTACCCGATTACTTAATTACTAGTACTTAAACCCCGACAGTAATTATCCCAACAATTAAAGAAAACTTAGTTTCTTTAATTGTCTCCCTTCTTTTCTCACTTACTAAAATAAAGGGACTCTCCTACCTATTTATTATTATACAAAAACGTACGAAAACTTACGTGACCAAAACGTTATGGGCGAGACGAAAATAAAATGATAATAACAAATCTACTCCCACGCACGGGCGAGCAAAGACGAAAAGGGCGTGGTGGGAGGCGGCTAATGCGTGCTAGTGGTGGCCGGCGGGGCACACAACTAGTAAAGAAAAATAAAAATACACGTAAAATATACGTAACGAACAATGAATAGAGAGAGACCAGCGCACGCGTACCGACGTGCGCTACAGTAAGATGGCCACTGGTGGTCCGCGTTGCTCTCTCCACTTGCCACCTGCGGGCCTGTGACGCGTTTTGACAAATAATAAAAAATCGGCGGAAAACACACTACAACACCCCTCCCCCCTTGCAGTAGATCGCCCTAAGCGATCGTCAAGGAATACCGAAAAGAACGTGCAAGGGGAAGGGCTCCGCCACTACAGGCCGTCGCCGGGGTTGCCGAAGAGTCTTCGGCGTCACACAGCGGGGCCGGCGGAGTTGTTGGGGTAGTTTGAGCCGATTTTTGGGGCTGCGACCATAAGCCCGGCGGCGAAGTGTACGAACAAAGACGGGGCAAGTGGGGGCGTGTAGCGGGTCACCGGCGGTCAACTTACTGTGTGTTTGCAGCGTCGGCTGCACGTGCGCTGGGATCACTAGTACAAAATAATAAAGCACGAACGAGATTAGAAAATAAACAACCGGTGTGAAAATGAGGTTAAAAGAAAACGACAAAAACGAAAAAGAAGTAAAAGTTACTGTACAAAAGCTCGTGATCAGTGGCGGCGGCGATAACGAGTGTCGGACGCTGAACGGTGGTTTCGTGGCGGATCGCGGCGGTCTCGTTCTCGTTCTCTTTCTCTTTCTCGTTGGCGTTCGATGTGGTAGCTGTGGGGATCGTATGGATCTTCGTGGCCGTCAAAGCGGTAGCTGCGAGAATAGCGGGATCGACCGTAGTCAGAGGTATCCCGGCGGCGAGACGACGAAGTTGACGTTTGAGGCGGGAGCGGCGATAGCGGGTTAACGCCTGGCGTTGGTAACTGAGTCGCGATTAACGACGGTTTGTCGGACGGCGTCCCTGTTGGCGGCAACGGTCGCGGTGGTAAAAGATTCCACCGGGCAGAGAAATCGTGCCGACGCAGCACGGGCGCGGGGCGATCCGTCTCGCTATGGTATTGTAAATAAAGTTTTCGGACGTCGGCGAGTTCGGGCGGCTGTGGAAACGGTGCGTAGTCTGGGTAAGCCATCCAGCTGTCGATGAGTCCGACAGCGGTGTTGTAGGCTTGGAGCAGGCACGAAGGATTGTCCAGGCCGCGAGCTTCGTAGAGAAAAAGCGTCAAATGGGCGGTGTGAACGGCGTCAACGACGCCGAGCTCCTCGGCCCAAAGACTGGCGACCCATTTCAATATTACCGTGGCAACGGCGTGCGAGATCGGTGGTTGCTGTTCTACGTACGAGGGGCGGTAGTGGTCGCGGAAATATTGGTACAACGCCAGTGAAGCGTTCGTGGCGCGTATGTGCACCGGCATAATGATGTGAATGCGGAGGCGCCCGAAAAAATTGATCAGCACCATCTCGTGCATCGTGCGCGGCGAGAAAAACTCAACGGCCGGGTCAATATGTGGCGGATAGCCCGGCGTGGCAATCGTAACAGCGTGCGGCTTATCGGTAGTACGGAAACGCGTATAGTTCGGCAAGCGCTTAGCCTCGCTAGGCAACCGGGGTTTGATTGCTGGCGCGGAACTTGGTGGCAACGGAACTCCAAGGACCGGTTTGGTGGTGATGATCATATGCGGCTGTTGGACCGCAGTAACCGGAGCCGACGTCGGGGCCGTAGGCGGCAGCGACGTGGTGTGGGTTACCGTGGTCGATATGGCGGTTGTCGGAGCCGTGGGCGGCTGCGACGTTACCGTAGGCGTAGTCGAGGGTTTTGCGGGCTCCACGTCCATAGGAGGTGGCGGGAGCGGAGTTTTAAATTCATCTTTCGGCGGATTCTTTAGAGCTTCCAGGCGGCGCTGGATTTCGGCGTCTCGGTGCAATGGGCTAATATAGTCGGTTAATTTTGTAGGTGAACGGCGGAAACCGTGGCGATAGTGTTCCTCGTAAAAACCCGTCGTGTGCACCTTACGGGTTTGTTCGCTCTGAGTACGATGCGGCGGTGCGTCATCGCGGCGTTCGTGTTGGCGGCTATCCCTGCCGGTTGCTGGGGTTTGTTTCGTTTCTTTTCGGTGGCGGTCGTCACGAGAATGAGACTCGTGGTGTGTTTTGGAAGAATCGCGTTTGGGTTTCGGCGTTGACGTAGCGTGCGAAGAGCGTTCGGCTTCTTCGCGGGTTCTTTGCTTATCGCGTTGTTCACGGCGTCGAGTGGTGCGCTCACTGGGCGTTCGGCCGCGCTCAGCACGCGAAGTGCTGGGTGGCGGCGTACGCCGTGTACTCGGTTCGTCCGATGTTTTTGTCTTGTGAGATTTGCGGTACGCCGATTCGTCCTGAAGCTGTTGTTTTCTTTTTATCGAATGTTCATACCGCCCGGGTCTTCGGATGGGATTACCATAGCGATCTAAAGCCGGCACGGACGTGCTGGGTGCCTGTGGGGTTTGGACATCCACAGGCGCCGTCGGCGGCGGTAGAATCGCTGGTTGCTGCGGTTGCGAGATCGCTTGCGGTTGCGATATGACCGGCGGCGGTAACGGAGCCGGTAATTGCGTGACAGGTTGGGCCATCGCGGGAGCCATTTGAGCTACTTGCGGGGCCGGAGCGATCAACGTCGGTTGCGGCACCAAAATTTGTTGTATTTGTTCTTTCAACGATTCGGGGAAATCTTTCCATTGGTGCTCAGGAAATAGCATACCTGGCGGCGGTGGCGGGAAATGATGCGCGGTCAGGGCTGCGGCCAAAGCGTCCCATTGCGGAGCTGAAATAAACTGTTGCGAAAAACGTACAGGAGCACTATACCTGGCTGCGGCAACAGTAGCGATAAGCGGAGGTCCCGGCAAAACGGCCGGCGTCACCAAATATATTCGTGGATCCACAGCGGGTGCCGTGGTGATAGGCGCAGCGGCTGGTTCCATGGAGGCGACGTCCATAGACGTGGATTGGTCCACCATACTTTCTTCGGGTATGTCAGTTAACATTTGCTCTGACGTCATTGTCTCGGAGTCAATCGCGGCGGGTTGGACGGGTGTGGACTCGTCCATCGGGGCCGGAGCGATGTTGGAAATTTCGTCTAGCGTCAATTTCAGGAAATCGTTGATTTGCGTGGCAGTTGCGGTAATATCGGAAGGCGCGGGTACCATAGGAAGGGCCGACACGTCGGTTGACGGCGGCAGCTTCGCTATGTTGAGATCGAAAATTGGCGTTTCAAGTAGTTCATCGTCGGCGGGTTCAACTTCAACGTCGGTGGGGCGGTCGAGGAGTTCCTCGGCGGTGAGCGTGTGCACCGAAGCCGTAGTCGGCATGGGGTACGCATACACCGGCGCGGGGAACGAAAGGCGGTTTTGATGGTCGATGAGCGCGATGAACGTCGAATAAAAATGGAAACGGCTATGTGGATTGGCCGTGTAATCGTTTTCATCGATTTCGACTTCTTCGACCGACGTTTCCATGTGGAAGTTTTCGTCGAACACGATCGGGCGTAACGCGAAACGGTTGCATATGTACGTGCTCGAGTCGGCCGAAAAACTGGGCTCGCGTTCCGGAATGCGGTTCATCCAAGTCGTGAGGAGCGAATTGGGGTTGCCGTCGCTGCGGTACCACATGCACTCGTAGAACACGGCACGTGTATCTGGCGTCATTGATTGCGCGTGGCGGAGGAGGACGTCATTGACCCAGGCGTATTCCGCGGCGGAGCATGGTGAAGCTAGAAGCGCTGCTAACGGCATAAAAGTCGTTAGCTTCCGGAACCATTCTCCATCAATCTGTAAAAAATTAAGGATGGTTGAGGGGTGATAACGATAATGGGTACCGTTATAAGTGCGCTCGCGTAGGGGTTGGTCGGCGGCTACGCGTTCGGTCCAAAGATCGTCGACTTCGTGGGGAAGCGGCGGCAAGTTGGGATCGTTGTAAGGCATACGATCGCGGACGGCCAACTTGTATATCGGTGACAGCGGGAAGTTGAGCAACTCGATGATGCGGTGGGTGAGATTGCTTTTCATGGCCGACGTAACGGCTGCTTGAAGACGTTTAGGATCATCGAACACTGATTGCGGTTTTAGAGCCGGGTCTTCGTCGTCGGAGACGTCTGGGGACTTGTTCCATTCGTCTTTCTGTTTCTTTTTCTTCTTTTTCGGCACTTTCGGAACGGGAAGAAGCTTCGGGTGAGTTGTCCGCGTCAAGGATTTGACGTCTTTGAAACCGTTGGGAACCGTTCCTAAACAGAAAGACCGACCGTGGTCGGACGATGTGCAATCATACATAAAAAATTTGTATGCGGAAAGAACTTCATCTCGCATAATCGCGGGCAAGGCCACTTGTGACGTAGTCGGGTAGATCCGGTTGGCGTAGTCGGGAGGCAAGACATCCGACAGCGCGACGTTGTGAAAAGTGGCGATGACGTACTCGGCGAGGTGGTCGATTTCGGCGGCGTCCAACGAGTCGTGGGGGAACAACGCGGGCGCGTTGTAGACCTCGGGGATGAAGCCGTAACGACCGAATGCCAGGAACAATAACAGCGGATAGTAGGCGTCGAGGGCCGCGTAGGCCAAAACGTCGGATTGTAGAAACGACGTTGCTGGATTGTTGAAAAAGCGTAGAGCGTGAGGAAAGCGCAAGGTGAGCTTTGAGACGTCTAGCGCCCACATTGCGGAGACTGTGGCTTTGAGCGTGCGTTTTTCCGGAAAGAAACCGATTCGGCGGGCCAACTCGTACAGTGACGGCGATATGTCGATATTGCGGATGACGCGGTACGCGTCAAAGTGGATTGCTTTCACGACGGGATCTTTGTTTTTCTTTTGCCGGTCGGTGCGAAATTGAGTGCCCAGAAGCGCGTAGATTCCCGCCCAGTCGTCGGCTCCATCGAAAGAGACTACGATGGTGTGGTCGCCGTCGACTAGGGCGAAAAGCGCGGTCCAATCTTCTGGGGTGGCGGTGAACGTTTCGAAGACGAACATTGTGCCATTCGGAAACGCGAGTTGAACGTAGCGGGGGTAACTAGACGCCGTGAGGTCGGCTGGCATTTGAACGGTGCATTGAAATTGTTTGAAATCGGCGGCCGAGATGGATTCGGTGTCAAAGCCGACCAGCGTGTAGCCACGGAAGTTTGGTGTGGGTTGGACGGCCAAGGCCTGTCCCAAACTTCCGGGTGAAAGGAAAATCGGCGGCGGCAAGACGTTCGGGGGTCGCGCGTACATGGAAATGTACCACGACTCTAAATCGGCGACGCGAGTTAGGCGTTTGACGTTGTTTTCGTCGCAGGCGAAACTTAAATCGTTTTGGTGGGGCTGCCGTTCGGCCCAGCGGACGTAACGTTCGTTTACGTTTATCGATTCGCGATACGGCGGAGGGTCGTTGGCCGTGGAGGATGATGCGGTCGACGGCGTCGCCATATTGAAAAAATAAAATTTTTGAGAGCGGCTGGAAAATGCGACTATTGCTGATGGAAGCGAAAGATGGAAATGAAATAGTAAAAGAATAAGCCGCTGAAAGGTGAAAAAAGTGTAAAGTAGGAAAATGCAAACACTATCATTACGAAAAGCAACACAAACACCACTATGTTAATGGAGAGTAAAATCAACCTTTCCCAATTAGTCTTATGAGAGTGATAGCGGCCAGGGTCGGGCGGAAGTAAACCGAATGGCCTCGCGCCAAACAGAACCTAACATTATAGAAGAAACCCCCTCTTATTGTGTAAGTGTGGAAACCGAGACCGGGTGTAAAGTGACATTGTAAAGTCGGTTGAGGGCAAAAACGATGGATTGCGTGGAAACGTTGGAACTGCTGTGCATCGTTGCTCGTTATCGAGGTCGCCATGATCTAAATTAAACAAACACAAAGACTATGTACAACGCGGCGTGATGAGCGCCGTATCACAAAAAGGAAATTTCAAAGCGAACTATTGCCGGCGGGAAGTGTGGGGCGTGCGGGGTCCGCCTTCTTCGTTGTCAAAAGTATTCTTTGCCGGTCGTGGGATGAACGGTTTTAGACGCGTTATGGAGACGGTCTGCGGGCGGCCGGGCGCGTCGAGTGCGTCAATGGTAACAACGTTTTCGGCTGCGCGGGAAGCGTCCGTGATGAGGAAAGGCCCGATGAAGTCGGGTTGAATTTTGTTGGCTTTTCGCGTGTTGGTCAAAAGAACTAAGTCGTTGACGGCGAAGTCGCGTCTTCGAGCTTTGCGGTCAAAATATTCTTTGCTGGCGGCGGCTGCGGCATCGAGGTTAGCTTTGATCTTTTCGTGCATCTTAAGTTGGGCTTGCGTTAGAATATGTTGATAAGCGTCGTAATTCAAGGGCAAGGTGAGACGGCGGGCGCAATCGTAGTCGAAAGTGATGCGCGGTTCATATCCTCGTAATAAACTAAACGGCGAATGTCGTGTGGCTGTATGCGGCGTGGCGTTGTAAGGGAACACGGCGTAGGGCAGGTATCGCTCCCAGTTGTCTGGATCGTCAGCGGTATACTTTTTGAGTTGGGCGATCAATGTTTGATTGAAACGTTCGACCATTCCGTTGCACTGGGGGTGGTACGCCGTTGTCTTGACTTTTCGAATTTTGAGAAGTTCACAAATATCTTGCATGAGTTTTGACGTAAAGCATCCACCTTGATCGGAAAGGAGTACAAGTGGGCTACCGTGCGTAAGGACGACGTTGTTGATAAAACATTCCACTATTGTTGAGGCTTTCTGATCCGGAATCGGGTGCGCGGATACGAATTTCGTAAAGTAATCCTGAAAAACAATAACGTAGGGACGCTTCTCACCTACTGGCGAAATGTTGACGATGTCGGTTGCCACGATTTCGAATGGGTGTTTGGGTTGAATTGGCAACAACGGCGGAGGCGGTGACGTGCGCGGTGTTGTTAGTTGGCAAATTTTACAGGTTTTGATCCAATCCCGAACGTCTTCTTCCATGCGGGGCCACCAAAAGTGAGCTTTAATGGCGGCTAGCGTACGATTGGTTCCTTGGTGATTCAAAATCTTTGCGCCGTGGAATTGATGAAGAGTTTGGTCGACCAATGAGGCAGGTACGACTAATTGCTTGACATCTTTGATATGCCGGTACAAAAGTTGATCTTCGAGGAAGAAAATTGGCGGGTGTTTGGCGGCATTATCCATCTTGAGAGAGGCGATGATTTTCGTTATGGCTGGATCTGCGGCTTGAGCTTTTAAAACATCTTCGTGAGCGGCGATCGTAATGGCTTCGGCCGGAGGCGGTTCGTGGTCGGCATCCTTAGGCATTGAATTAGAGAGTGTGGGTGAACTGATGGTCTTTCTTGTCATCGCACGGGTGATGGCGTTGATTTCGGCGTCGACTTCCGTGAATAGTGGAGCCACTGCTGGGCGTGTTTCCGGTACCGTTAAGTCGGTTTCCGCAGTTGCACCAGCAGGGTGAAAATTTTCACGGAAGATCTTGGCGGTCAAGTTTTCAGCGTTTTGGATCGGGCATTTGTCGCGGTCATCTTTCCTAGATAAAAAATCAGCGCAAGCGTTATCCTTACCTTTAACATATTCCACTTTGTAATCGTAATCTTGTAGACTGATCGCGAAGCGCTGAAGTCGTGAATTGCGGTGTTTCTCGTCTTTGAGCCACTCAAGGGGCTTGTGGTCAGTGCGGACAATAACTTTCTGGCCGTACACATAGTGGCGGTACATCCGGAAGCCGTATACAATGGCGAGGCATTCACGCTCAGTTGTACTGTAGCGGGTTTCGGCATCGGTGAGTACGCGACTATTGTAGGCGATGACCCATTGATCGTTTTCGTTTTCTTGATACAGAATTGCTCCGATGGCGGTCGTACTAGCGTCGGTTTGAATAACGAATTGAGCTTTGCCATCGTAAACCGGGTAGCGGAGAAAGGGCGACGATGTAAGGGCTGTTTTGATGCCTTTGAAAGCGGCGTGATGTTCATCCGTGGCGAAATATTGGGCGTCTTTGCGTAGAAGTCCGTACAAAGGACTGGACAAGGTTGCCAAATTCGGGATGAAGCGTTTGCACCATTGAACTAGACCTAAAAAACTTTGCATACCTTTCTTTGTCTTTGGGAATTCGTATTCGGCGATCGCTTTGACTTTCTCGGGATCGGCGGCGATTCCGCGGGCGCTAAGAAGGTGTCCCAAGAATTTTACTTGCGGCGGCAGGAACTCGCATTTGTCGGGTCGAAGCGTAAGGTTGGCCGCGCGGAGGGCGTCAAAAACGATTTGAAGGTGTTCCAAATGCTCTTCAAACGAATTCGAAAAAATAATAATATCGTCTATGTAAACGAGGCAAATTTTCCAAATGTACGGGCGGAGAATTCTTTCCATTAAACGTTGAAACTCGGCGGGCGCGTTTTTCAAGCCGAAAGGCAAAACTTTGAATCGAAACAAACCTTCTTGGCAAATGAAGGTTGTTTTGTCACGGGAATCGACGTCGAGGGGTACTTGCCAATACCCGGCTTTGAGGTCGAGCGTGGTGAAGAATTTTGCGTGTCCCATTGCGTCCAAGTAGTCGTCGATGCGCGGGATTGGGAATTTGTCGCTCGGCGTAACATCGTTGATTCCGCGGTAGTCAACAACGGGTCTCCAAGAGCCATCTTTTTTCTTTACCAAAAATAGCGGTGCGGCCCAGGGCGAGCGAGATGGTTCGATAAAATCGTTGTCAAGCATTTCTTGGATATGGCGGCGTACAATCGGTCTTTGTTCCATCGCGGCGCGGTAGTAATGGCGGGAAACTGGTTTTGCGGTGCCGGTATCGATGCTGACGGTTAATTCGCTGGTAATAGTTGGTTTATCGCCGGGGAGGCTGAAAACATCGCGGTGCTGTCGGAGCATCTTGAGGGCCCTCTCTTTTTGCGCGGTAGAAACGTACGTCTTTTCCGTCATTTTGTTCAGGGCGTATTCCAGCTTTTGTTGAGCGGTGTTGCCAGGGAATGACTTGTCCAATGCGGCCGGCTCGTGGTCGGTTAAGTCGCGGTCGGCGGCGGCGGTTGCTATCTGACAATCGGCGTGGGTTTCGGAATACTCCAGCGTGTGCTTTGCCATCGCAATGAGTTGGTTTGGTCGTAGTTTTATACTGTTCGGCGTATTGTTGATGAAAAGGAGCGGACAATGGCCGTTGGTGATGTTGACCACTGCGGTTTCGACTGGGAGCTCTGCGGCAACGTTATCCGTGGCGAGTGGTTGTACAATCACGTCGGGCACTGTCGCCGATGTTGTGGGAAAAACGCTACTTTTGACCCATTGTTGGCAGTGCGGTGAAATCGAAATGGACACTTGGGCGACGAGAAAAATTGGTTCGGCAAGCTCTGTAACCTCCAACCGCCTAGGGGGCGGTTGGTGTGGACCAGGTTGAGCCTGCCGAGTCGGTTGTTCGACTTCGATTTCTTCGGGTTGACTAAAAATATCAGATTTATCATCATAACAACTTACTCGTTCGTCTTCTGGTATCTCTTCTAAAACGTTGTCGTTAGCGGCGTTGAGAAATAATTCCGTTTGCGGGCGGATCGAGGCGATTACTTTGAGCGGCAGTTTAACGTCTTGAATTTCGATATAATTGTCTTTGAAATTTAAAATGGCGTGGATATCGGGGTGCGCGAGGAAATCGGTTCCGATGATGAATTGATCGTTTCCGTCGTCGTCAAGGATTACGCATTTGATCATGTGCTCTCCGAAGGCGGATTCCATTGTGACAACTACCGGGCCGTGAGCGTTGACTACGGCGCCGTCGGCTACTTTAATTTTTCCACATATCGGGAGTTGAAGCGATTGCTTGTCGAAGGCGCGTTTGACCAAACCTGATGATAGTACGGAACATTGGGCACCTGTGTCGATGAGCGCGTGTGCTTTGACGGCTCCTATTTTGATTGGGATTTGAAAGGCTCTTGTAGAAGCGTATTTGCGGACAAACGATTTGGAAGATGGCGTTAGATTATCAATTTGACAAACGGACGAACGAATATGACAGGGATCTTGAAAAGCGCGGCCTGTTGCGTTCCAACGGACGATGCCGGGGCTGACAATGGGCGCGGCGGAAGCGATTTCTTTAGATGGAACAACCATATTGGCCGCGGACGTTGAATGATTGTTGACGCGTGTTTCGAGCGTCGGTACAAGCGCGGTGTTTGGTGCCGGAAGGGCGGGTAGGGTGATTTGCATTTCTGAAGATTGAGAACTGGCGCGTGATGAATCCGTTGGCGTTGTGACGTATGGAGCCGGTACCGCGTTGTAATGAATATGTTGTTCCCACGGCGCCGGAAACTGATGGTTCGGGTAGACGGCGTAGGTGTTCTGAACAAAATCATTTGGGCGTTGCATAGGAATACCTTCATAGAAATGGTTTCGCGCGCCGCGGGCGTAGTTCGCTCCACGTTGGGGCGGTCCTCCGCGGCGGGGTCGCCAATCGCGTTGTCCACGGACGTCGTTTGAATTATTTCGGAAGTCAACTTGCCGTGGTTGGGCGGCATAATTTGAGCGATTTGGTTCAATTCGGGCTTGTTGTTGAGCGTTTTGCCGTTTGAGCCAGACGCAATCTTCTGTGTTGTGAGTGCGGGATTTGTGAGCGTCGCACCACAGACCTGTAGGTTGCGCCGGGCGTGCGCGGTCTCTGCTGGCGGATCGGTCAAAACGGTTTGCGTACGGCTCTCTGTTTTGAGATGGATGGCGCGGACTTTGTTGCCTATTGTTGGGTACCGTTTCTTCAGGGCGTTGTCGAGATTTTCTTTCTTCATAGTCGCGGTCGTATCGTTGAATCAATTGTTCCAGGAGCATCTCCGTGCGCGGTGGTTGCGGCGGCGGTGGTTCAATTGCTTGTGGTTGGAAAGAGACGAATTTATTAGGCTGCATCCCCGTGTTTTGCGTCCTGCGGTCCATTGAGGGAGAGCGCTCGCGGTAGCGGTTTTGAGGACGGTCCATGCTGCGGCGGCGTTCAAAACGGCGATCAAACGGTTGCGGCGACTTCGGAGGCGGTGCATCTTGATCGGCTTGATTTACCAGAATGGGTCGTTCCGCAGTTCCGATTTCGGCTTTAGTTGCGTTGAGGACACTACGGGCTTTGGCTACGGCGTCGGCCAGTTGTTGAACATTTGTGAAACCCTTTGCTTGTTCGCCAATTGTGAGTTGATAGAAAACAGGCATTTTTGTCAAAAAGGTATCAATTACTTGTTTATGCCGGAAAGTTTGATCTTCATGCTGATACAATAGTTGTACATAAGTCATTACCTTACTCAAGAATGCGGCGGGTTCCTCTCCAGCTTCTGGTGTGATTGACGCAAGTTCACGTTTAAGAGTCATCGGATTGCAATCGGGCGCCAACTGGAACATAAGCAAATGTTTGGCGTCTTCGTACCGCGTCATATCTTGGATCATGTCGCTCGGCGTATCGCGGGTGAGTCGGCGGAGGGCACTCATCTTTACGTGATTGGAGGCGTCGTAGCCGAACTCATTTTCCAGTCGTATGAAGAAGCGTAACAGGCGTTTATTCGTTGCGGCGCCGTCAATTATCAACGGATGCATATTGTCGACGATTGTTTTGATGCGGCTATCTTCTTCACGATGAGACGTGCGCGGCATGTCGTACCGAGGATGCGGGTGTTCATAATAATCGTCGGGTGGATAATCTGAAAAGCCAAATTGGTTTGCCGCGGGCGGTGGGCGTCTTTGAAGCGCGGAGCGGTGTAAATCGTCATCGGCGCGCGTACTGCGGGCGAATTCGTTATTATACAAGGTATCCGTCGACGGTGCTTTGGGTTTGACCTGGTTTGGTAGCCTGCCAAAGACTGGAGCCGGTTCAGTTTCACGGAGAGTTTCGTTAGGGATATAAACATCTCTTGTCTCCTCGCCGTGAAACCGTGAGGACACCGGCGGCGGTCTTGGTGTAGGCGGATTACGCGCGTGCGTCGCGGCGGCAGTTGTGGAAATCAATTGTTGCATTTGCTCGGCGAGCGCGGCGAAACGCGCGTTAGTGGCTTTTGTTTGTTCTTGAATTTCGCGTTGAACGCGTAATTGTTGGGCTTGGAATTGATCGGAGACGGCGCCGATAATTTGATCAATGGTTTGTACCGTGGGGACATTGTTAGTTATACGCGCGGCGGCGGTGTTTAATTGTTCCAGCGCGTCGCGTGCTTCTATGCGAAAATTTTGGACTTCGTTGGCGTTTGCGATAGCGAGACTGCTGCGGTGATCATTTGTTGAAGCACGGGTGGCGGCTGGGGCTTGCGGCGGTTCGATATTGACAAAGGATTCGGAAGAGTCGGTTCTGGCGACAATTTGGTCATCATTACTTCGAGCCGGCGCGGGCGGTGGCGGCATTTGCGATGCGGGCGGCGCGTTGAGACGATTTTCGGCGGTGGCATGAGTATTTTGGTGTCCAAACCGCGGAGTTTGGGAATTGTTGGTCGCCGCCGTTGCGGGAATGAGCGGTGCTTGCGGCTGTGCCGTCCCGTCCAGTGCGGGAGTGCTGAAATTAGACAAGGGCGGATTATGGGGCGGGAGGCTTACCGCGGGGACCGCTGCCGATTGCGTAATATTTGACGGTCGCGGCAACATCATCTGATCAAAACTTAAAGCGCGGCGTGCGGCTGTGGCGGCGTTGGGAGAACTGGAACGCGACGGAAATCGAGTGAAGTCCGGCGGTGTGTGGCTTACCGTTGGCATCTTTTTTCTCAAGGTATAATAACCTCGTTTGTACCCTTTGGCGCAGCTACGGCGGGGTCGAATTTTGAATACTTTAATTTCTTCGGATGCAACGCAACAGCGGGGAGCGGCAACGTACAATCCAAACGGTCACCAGTGTTATATCTTGCTTTGCGGTCGGGGGTGATGCGGTGTGATGCAGGATTGGGATTCCAAGGTTGCGGCCTTAATGTACGTGCGTCCCTCGCCCACGTCTACCCGATTACTTAATTACTAGTACTTAAACCCCGACAGTAATTATCCCAACAATTAAAGAAAACTTAGTTTCTTTAATTGTCTCCCTTCTTTTCTCACTTACTAAAATAAAGGGACTCTCCTACCTATTTATTATTATACAAAAACGTACGAAAACTTACGTGACCAAAACGTTATGGGCGAGACGAAAATAAAATGATAATAACAAATCTACTCCCACGCACGGGCGAGCAAAGACGAAAAGGGCGTGGTGGGAGGCGGCTAATGCGTGCTAGTGGTGGCCGGCGGGGCACACAACTAGTAAAGAAAAATAAAAATACACGTAAAATATACGTAACGAACAATGAATAGAGAGAGACCAGCGCACGCGTACCGACGTGCGCTACAGTAAGATGGCCACTGGTGGTCCGCGTTGCTCTCTCCACTTGCCACCTGCGGGCCTGTGACGCGTTTTGACAAATAATAAAAAATCGGCGGAAAACACACTACAACATTAATGACAAAAGGCATGATCGACACTGGTGCAGTTTACTCACTCATCGATTCCCGAATCGCTCAAATCCTACAGTTAGACATGAAACCCCCGCTAGTCCAAGCAAAAGCAGCAAATAATCTCCCGATTCACTTTGTAGGGACCACTTTTGTCACAGTGACAGCCCAAACAATCCAGGAAACAATCATGGTCCATGTCCAAAAAGATTGCACAGCAGACATCCTTCTAGGCAAAAATTTTCTCAGTCGATTTTCGGAATACACTATCAACAATCAAAAATCACAGGTCAAATTTGGCAATGTCATACTACCTTGTGATGGCCTAGAATACAGCCCACTTTCGACCCGTCGTGGAACTTACTTGGACGAAAAATTAGAATTAGCACCCCGTACAGTAACTGAATTTACTGTCCCCTTGCCCAAATCGTACTTACAGGTCAAACAGCTTGAATTCACCCCGAAACCCAAACAGAATCCCAAAGTCCATTTCGCAGCTTGTATCTCGGAAAATCAAAACAGTCGCATACGCATATCGGTCCTAAACATGCAAGAAACAGCTCAAACTCTTTACCCTGGAACATGCATTGGTACAGTCTCCTGTTACATCCCGAAACAAAATACTCCCGCTAACCTAACCCCTTCCACGCAAAACCAGCCCAACCGTTTTGATACATTCACATGGTTAAAAGAAAACGTTAATTTAACCTCCAGTGAACTGACAGAAACAGAAAAAATGCAACTCCTACACGCCCTATCGAAGTATCCCACATTATATGCTAAATCCAAAATGGACGTAGGTAGAACCACCCTTGTTTCACATACAATTGACACCAATGGCTCCCAACCCGTACGTAGACAACTTTATAGGACCTCCCCAAAAGAAAAGCAAATCATACAAGCTGAAGTTGAGCAACTCGCAGCAGCAGGTGTCATAAGCCAAAACGATTCCCCATGGTGTACCAACACAGTTTTAGTTCCCAAAAAAGATGGAGGCCATCGTTTATGCATTGATTTTCGAGGCCTCAACAAAGTCACAAAAAAAGATACCTACCCCTTGCCCCGGATAGACGAAATTCTAGACACCCTCCGTGGAATGAAATATTTTACGTCCCTTGACCAATCCAATGCATACTATTCCATTCCCATAGCACAAGCAGACAGAGAAAAAACGGCCTTTAATTGCTCAGCTGGCCAGTATCAATTCAATTACCTCCCCTTTGGACTCACCAATGCCCCAGCCACATTCCAAAGGTTAATGGATGTTATTCTTTCGGGTCTGCAATGGAACACATGCCTTCTATATCTCGACGATGTTTTGGTATTCACAGACTCCCATGCCCAAATGCTGGAACGTTTAGACACTATTCTTGCCCGATTCTCACAAGCAGGCCTTAAGCTAAACATACAAAAATGCAAATTCTGCCAGCGCCAAGTCCAATACTTAGGCCACGTCATTTCTCAGCAAGGCATTTCACCAGATCCCCATAAGGTACAGGCCATCTATGACATACCCACACCCAAAAGCTCAAAAGAAGTTAAGTCATTCCTTGGCCTACCCTCATATTATCGCAGATTCATCCCAAATTGCTCTCAAGTTTCTAGCCCACTCACATCGCTACTCAAAAAGAACTCAGAATTTTCCTGGGGCCCTGAACAGCAAAATGCATTCACTAAGCTAAAAGAATTACTCATTCATGCCCCAATACTGCAGCACCCCGACTTCACAAAACTGTTTATTCTGCAAATCGACGCCTCAAAACTCGGAATCGGCGCCATTCTCAGTCAGCTAGATAGTAAAGGTCAGGATCGCCCCATTGCTTTTGGGAGCCGCACATTGAAACCCGCAGAACGCAACTATCCGATCACTGAGTTGGAAACCCTCGCAGTAGTCGAATTTGTCAAGTATTTCCGCCCCTATCTTTTCCAGCAACACGTACACACTGACCACACAGCAGTTCAGGCAGTATTACAAAAGGAAAACCCGTCCGCTCGCATTGCCCGTTGGGGATTAGCCCTCTCCGGTATTCAGCTAGACATTCGCCCTAAGAAAGGCACTGCTAACTGCAACACAGATGCAGTTTCTCGATTCCCCTCACAGACAGCAAAACAATCCTTTGATATTGAGCGATTAGAAACCCGCCCCGAAATATCCACTATCAATTCGGTTTTGGAAGCTGAAGCAACTGAACAAGAAGAGCAACAGAAAAATTTCGCCGAACTCCAATGCACTGACCCAACTATCAAAAGTATTTTAGCAAAAATCGCCCAAAAACACCCCCTTACCCTTATCAAATTTGCAGTGCATCAAAACATTCTCTTCCGTATAGTCGACAAACAGGCAAAACTATACATTCCCAAGTCGCAAGTCCAGCATCTCATCGCCTCACATCATGACAGCAAATTCACAGGTCATTTTGCGGCCAGGAAAACTTTACACTTGCTCAGGCAGAAATATTTTTTGCCCCAAATGAGCCAGGATATCAAACGTTACTGCAAAACTTGTCACCCATGCCAGACACAGAAAGCCCTCCGACACAAAGTGCATGCAAACCTGGTACCAATTCAGCCGACTGGCCCATTTGATAGAGTTGGTGTTGATTGCATGGGACCATTACCCCTCACTGAAGACGGCAACCGATTCATTGTCGTTTTCATCGAATATTTCACAAAGTATGTAGAGGCATTCCCGACCCCTGATATCACTGCAGCCACTATTGCCAAGCTATTCGTAACCAAAATTGTTTGCCGTCATGGGTCCCCAAAAATCATCCATTGTGATCGTGGCACCGATTTCGTATCTGATCTTTTCTCATGGATCACCAGTTTATGCAATACTCAGAAAATTCACACTACCCCATATCATCCCATTGCCAATGGGGAAGTTGAGCGTTCCAACCAAACCCTAGCCACCCGTATCCGCATGTACATCAATTCAAATCACACTGATTGGGATACTTATCTCCCATATGCCGTTTTTTTGATCAATATTCATAAAAATGATAGCACATCATATCCCCCATTTGAATTACTCCACGGTAGACAAGCTAATCTGCCGTCAGACGATGCCTTAAATTTTTTCCCCACTTCCTACATGGTTGATTTAGACAATTACGCCCTTCGTGTAAAATCGCATTTTACAGAAGCACTCTCAACCGTGCAGAACAGTTTGCAAAAAGCCCAAGCCCACTATACCCGTCAGTATAACAAGCATGCTCAGAACATACATTACAAGGCAGGTGATCTTCTTCTTTATAAAAATCATTCGTGTAAACAAGGGTTGACTCCGAAATTCCTCCCTCGCCAAAACGGGCCCTATACAGTTACAAATTTCATGTACCCCAACGTTACACTCAAACACCCCCATAAGAATATTACATTTACGGTGCATGTAAACAAGACAACCCCTTTCTACCCTCGGAAAGCAGCTATCGAATCTACCTCCACCCCTCCTCAACCTCGAAAGCCTTGAACGAGGACGTTCAACTCCGGAAGGAGGGAAATGTAACGTACCTGCTAAAGCAGTACTGTAAATATGTAGCATACTGTATGTAATAGACATTTATTAAATATTAGTCATTTTCGTATTTTATCGTCTCAAGGGTGTCTGGGATTCACACCCAAACATTCCTATAAAATTACGTGAAGTACTTTATTTTGATCCGTTCACACCCCGGTAGCCCAATTAAGATGCCCCAATTAATTTGCACAAACGGCAGCTGTTCCCCTAGAACCTACACTAAACTACACATTCCACAGCTACCGTAACCCCCGGTAAAAATCGTAAACAACACCTGCACACAGTAAAATACGTAGAAGCCCCGCCGTACAGTAGTCTCAAGTGTAACAGTAGCGGCGGCCCCACAAAACATGTGTATACAGAGAAACCAATACAGGAAGCATGCACAGAAGCACAAAGGTGTTGCCAAGCCCACTGTAGAAAGCAAGTGAAGCACAGAAAGCATACGATACCAGAAAAGCATTAGAGAGGCGTAATTAAGAAAGCATAAAAAGCGTAGCAGGAAACAACGATTGGCGGAAGAAGATGGACAGAAGCTCGACCTCCCGCGACGCCGAGGGAGTGGCCAGAATCGCCGTATAAAAGAAGAAGCAAAGCTTGATTTGATTTATTCTTTTTCTTGTGGTTTTTCCGTTTTGACTTCCGCACTCGCCCCGTCTTTTTATACATTTGCAAGCGGCCGACTATCCGAAAGCAACTTAAACCGAGGCCCCCGTTTGTATTTTAAATCGAAGCGCGTTTTATTGTCGACGTTCAAGGGACCGTCGATCACCATTGTTTATTGTAATCGTACACCCGCGCCCCCGCCCCGTTATTTGTCCCCGCTGTATCGACCGATTGGTTAGAAGTAAAGTACCTCACACAAATCTGGTCGTTACAATTTTTACACATGCATTTTGTGTTCGTTTTTATATTTTCATGCATTTCTATGTTTCATTTTGTTGTATTTTTATTTCTTTATGAACGCGGGCTACAGTAGGCCCTTTAGCTAAAAACTTCCGCCAGCCGTGCTCCACGAGCACATGGCTATTTTTGGTGCATTCCATGCACCTCTTATCACCAAAAATTAGCGTCGTTTTGTTACGCAAAAACGACTAGCTAAGAAGTTTAGCTAAAGATGTTCATATGCTTAGCATAGGCACTGCAGTCGGCCTCAGTGCTAAACGCATGTGAACGAAAAAATGTCTATGTGCTCATAGGCATCTTCTGCATCGCGTCTAGGTGTAGAAGTTAGCTTGGACGCCGAGAAACTCCGCCCAAGCTGCAGCTGTAGCCAAACATGTCCTTAAAAGGACATGTTTCTTTAATTTTTCGCTCACTTTTGGGTTCACCAAGCTTCCGTCCGGTTGTAACTCCGCGTCCGCCGCCTTATTTTAAATTTGCATAATTTTATATACACCTGTGCGTCCGCCGCCTTATTTCCAAATAAATTTGCATAAATTGATACCCTTCTACTGCGTCCGCCGCTTACCCGTCTACAGTACCCGCTGCCCATCAGTGCCAGGTGTCCGACCGCTGCGGTTGGCAGAGAAACGTTCGAGAGTCGCCTCCCGATCGCCTACACCCGTCGCTAGGACTCGTGTGGATTGCATCCCCGCCCAGTGCTAGAAGACTGAAAGTATCCAGCGACTTGCCGCCCGTTTTTGTCGAATCGCTTGAGAAACAGGACTAGGTGAGTCTTCTCAGGGGAGTATTGTTGTTTGTGGGGTATTTGTTGGGGAACCCTTCTTAAGTCGGTTTCCCAGGTCTTCCACAGATAAGTAGGGCCTCCACCTCTCAGGTTCGGGCTAAAAAGGGGCTGTCCGGTTAATAATCGGGTCCCACAATTTAGGTCATTTTACGGGTGACCCTGTCCCCACTCTCACTGAGTAGGCCTTGGGGATTGTCCCACCTAGCCTGGCGGCGTTGTCCATTACCCTACAGTTAGACCCAAGGACAACACCAGAGAGCACCAGCTATGGGTCTCCCTATAGCCACCATTCGCCAGGTTAGGCCCAAATGCCAACCAGGGGAGCCTGGGGAAAATGCCAGTATCCATCAGGAGTCACAGCCTATTACTTACTGTAATGGGGTCAATCTGATATGGTTCACCATCAATGTGACGTCTGTAACGACCAGATTTGTGTGAGGTACTTTACTTCTAACCAATCGGTCGATACGGCGGGGACAAATAACGGGACGGGGGCGCTGGCATACGGTTACAATAACAACGGGTGATCGACGGTCGCTTGAACATCGACAATAAAAACGCGCTTCGATTTATAATACGAATGGGGCCTCCGTTTAAGTTGCTTCCGGATAGTCGGCCGCTTGCAAATGTATAAAAAGACAAGGCGAGCGCGGAAGTCAAAACGTAAAAACCACAAGAATAAGAATGAACAAATCACGCCTTGCTTCTTCTTTTATACAGCGATTCTGGCCACTCCCTGGGCATCGCGGGAGGTCGAGCTTCTGTCCATCTTCTTCCGCCAATCGTCGTTTCCTGCTACGCTTTTTATGCTTTCTTAATTACGCCTCTCTAATGCTTTTCTGGTACTGTATGCTTTCTGTGCTTCGCTTGCTTTCTACGGTGGGCTTGGCCACACCTGTGTGCTTCTGTGCATGCTTCCTGTATCGGTTTCTCTGTATACACATGTTTTGTGGGGCAGCCGCTACCGTTACACTTGAGACTACTGTACGGCGGGGCTTCTACGCATTTTACTGTGTGCAGGTGTTGTTTACGATTTTTACTGGGGATTACGGTAGCTGTGGAATGTGTAGTTTAGTGTGGGTTCTAGGGGAACAGCTGCCGTTTGTGCAAATTAATTAGGGCGTCTTAATTGGGCTACCGGGGTGTGAACGGATCAAAATAAAGTACTTCACGTAATTTTGTAGGAATGTTTGGGTGTGAATCCCAGACACCCTTGAGACGATAAAATGTGAAAATTAATAATATTTAATAAATGTCTATTACATACAGTATGCTACATATTTACAGTACTGCTTTAGCAGGTACGTTACATGTCTAAAACACGGTACTATCTGATGTGATACCCAAACCTCCTCACCTCCCCCGCTAAACGTGACATGGCGTTAAACGTGACATGTTGAATCACATATATTCTCCTATGATGTGTCAGTCATGGATTCTCAACTTCAAAATCAATCACTTTTTCTAAATATACTTCTGTTGCTTTCCTTTTTCCTGTGTTCACTATTATTGTACTGTAACAACAGGAGAAAACGGCATTTGCAGAAACTTTTTCTGGCTTTTCTGCAGTGCAGAAATCCGGGTGGTGCAGAAAACACTCTGCTATGGAAAAAATATCACTATTTAGCAGTTTCCCTTTACAGCAATGTCCGTCAAACGATTTCAATGATTATTTGAGTTTGCAGAATAATGCAATATTTTCTTAACACACATTACGTAGAACTGGGAGCCATGTCACATTAGACGAAATTGTGGCCAATCACATTGATGGACAAAAATCCATGCCATGATAAAAATACAGCGATGTCACGAATGACATGCTGTGACCCCCTTAGGTGGCTCGCTTGAGTTCTACTTCGGGAACCTGACCTGGCAGGTACTGGCTATTCGAGGGCCTATAGAGTACCTTGGTGCTGTCCTGGGGTTCTGCTGTAGAGTAATGGACAGCACCGCCAGGTCAGGGGTGCCAATCATACATGGATAGTGTAACGACCAGATTTGTGTGAGGTACTTTACTTCTAACCAACGGTCGATACAGCGGGGATGGAATAACGGGACGGGGCACGGGCAGTACGATAATACGAAAATACACGAATGATCGACGGTCGCTTGAACGTCGACAATACAAAACGCGTCTCAATTTATAATATGAACGGGGGCCTCCGTTTAAGTTGCTTTTGTACAATTGGCCGCTTGCAAATATATAAAAAGGACGGGGCGAGCGCGGAAGTCAAACAATGTAAAACCACAAGAAGAATGATATCACGCTTTGCTTCTTCTTTTATACGACGTTTTTGGCCACTCCCTGGGCGTTGCGGGAGGTCGAGCTTCTGTCCATCTTCTTCAGCCAATCGTCGTTTCCTGCTACACTTTTTATGCTCACTTAGTTACGCCTCTCTAATGCTTCCCTGGTACTATATGCTTTCTGTGCTTTGCTTGCTTTCTACGGTGGGCTTGGCCACACCTCTGTGCTTCTGTGCATGCTTCCTGTATCGGTTTCTCTGTATACACATGTTTTGTGGGGCCGCCGCTACTGTTACACTTGAGACTACTGTCTGGTGGGGCTTCTATGTATTTTACTGTGTGCAGGTGTTGTTTAAGATTTTTACAGGGGATTACGGTAGCTCTGGAATGTGTAGTTTAGTGTAGGTTCTAGGGGAACAGCTGCCGTTTGTGCAAATTAATTAGGGCATCTTAATTGGGCTACCGGGGTGTGAACGAATCAAAATAAAGTACTTCACGTAATTTTGTAGGAATGTTTGGGTGTGAATCCCAGACACCCTTGAGATGATAAAATGTGAAAATAAAATAATATCTAATAAATGTCTATCACATACAGTATGCTACATATTTACGGTACTGCTTCAGCAGGTACGTTACAATAGCATAGAAATTCTGCTGGGGGTCAGCCAGGACGGGGGGTGGAATACAACATTTTTGATATGTGATATGAAAGGGTGGATGGGCGCCGAAAGAGATCCAAGCATGGAGCAGCAGGAGGTAACTATGAGCAAGGGGTGACAGATATATTCCTGAATAGGATTCGTGCGGCGGACGCAGTGGACACAATAAACGTATGCAAAATTATTGGTAACTGTAGGGCGGGGGACGCAATACAATATAATAGGTTAAAAGTTGGACGGAGGCAGACGCAGAGCTAAAAACGCAAGAGAAACTTGGAAGGCGCTAAAATGAGTACAAAACTAACAAAACAGGCCCTTTTAAGGACCTCCTAGACCTACAGTATGCCCTGGGGGGAGCTAATTGACACTCAAGCTAACTTCTGCAGTGGAAGTCAGTGCAGAAGATGCCTATGGTCACATAGAAATTTTCCAGTTCAAATACAATAAGCATTGGGACGAGTTTCACTCTCCATGCTTAACATATGAATGTCTTTTAATGAGATTTTCCAAACTAGTCATTTTGTGTTGCAAAATGTCACTAGTTTTTACTGATAAGAGGTGCACGTAATGCCCTAATTATAGCCATGAGCTCCTAGAACTTATCTGGCGGAAATTCTGATTAACAGGTTACATACCGAAGTGTACGTGGGAAATGGAAGCAACAAAAACGTAACAAAAATGAAACACAAAAATGCACACAAGAATGCAAGTAAAACATAATGAACGAAATGAAATAAAAGTAAGTAACTGTTAAACAAAAAGTGATGAAAAACATAAAGCGTGAACATGATGTAAATCATGTGACATTGGGCAAAATTGATCGGCACATGACAACACTTAGAAAGTTTATTCTTGAATTAATGACTCAAGCTAGCCATAAATCAATATTTCTATGATGAGCAAAGACAGGAACATAATATTGTGTTCTTCTTTAAATGCTTGATGACAATGGAAAGCAAGTCTGGTGTTTATATTTCTATGATTTTATGCTTAATAATAGGTTACCTATCAGACAAAAAATTTGCAGGCACTCACCCAACCTTGAATTTTTTGGAAAAAATATTTTGTCATGAGCTTTATATGAGCAATGTATACAACAGTGCAGATTTTAGTCATTTCTCAACAGGCCTCTTATCAAAAATTCCTCTCAATTTTTCTTGCTTCTGAAAAATTAGTTCATTTTGTCACGGACAGCCACTCAAGTGATATTAAAGTATACCTTTAATTTCATACAGTATGCTTGTTTATTGTTGTATTTGCACGCTTTCATATTTGTGTCTTTTTGTAACTATTTCTTTGCTTGACAAGCAACTTAAGCAAACAAAGTCCGCTTCCTTCCAGAGATCCTTTCCTCCATCTCTACAGGAATGCACGGGCGCTGGCTTCTTCTTACCTAAGAAGGATCCAGTGCCAGCTATTTTCAGCCTTCATCCTGACGTTCTCCAAGAAGAAGCATCCACGATTACTTGGTCACCTCCTCCTAAAGTATATAGGAGCAATTGACACTCCTATCCCACTAGCATAAATACCGAGTTTGTTCTGTAACGTACCTGCTAAAGCAGTACTGTAAATATGTACCATACTGTATGTGATAGACATTTATTAAATATTATTTCATTTTCACATTTTATCGTCTCAAGGGTGTCTGGGATTCACACCCAAACATTCCTATAAAATTACGTGAAGTACTTTATTTTGATCCGTTCACACTCCGGTAGCCCAATTAAGATGCCCCAATTAATTTGCACAAACGGCAGCTGGTCCCCTAGAACCTACACTAAACCACACATTCCACGGCTACTGTAATCCCGCGTAAAAATCGTAAACAACACCTGCACACAGTAAAATAAGTAAAAGCCCCGCCAGACAGTAGTCTCAAGTGCAACGGTAGCGATGGCCCCACAAAACATGTGTATTCAGAGAAACAGATACAGGAAGCATGCACAGAAGCACAGAGGTGTGGCTAAGCCCACCGTAGAAAGCAAGCGAAGCACGAAAAGCATACAGTACCAGGAAAGCATTAGAAAGGCGTGACTAAGTAAGCATGAAAAGCAAAGCAGGAAGCGACGATTGGCTGAAGAAGATGGACAGAAGCATGACCTCCCGGGATGCACAGGGAATGGCCAAAAACGTCGTATTTAAAGAGAAGCAACGCGTGATTTTTGTTATTATTATTCGTAGTTTTTGATTTCGTTGTTTAACGATCATCTCATAATTTGCAAGTGCCGTTTTTACGAAAGCAGTTAAACCGAGGCCGTTCATTATTTGCAAGCTGAGACCGCATTGTTCCGTTTATTGTTGTCGACGTCTCAAAGCAGCCGTCGATTAGTATCCGTATTGCCCCCGTATTGTCAACTCGCCCGTCTCCCCCGCTCCGTTGTAGCCATATCGACCATTCATTTGGTTAAAGTAAAGTGTTTCAGGAAATCTGGTCGTTACAGTTCCACCAAACCCTTATTCCGATACTACAGAGTTCGGATGAAATTGGAGCACCTTACGTCATCGTCATTTATTATATTTTAATAAATAATTCATTTGAATATTCTTTCGGTAAGTCTTCTCCTTAAGCTGCAACATTGGTTTTGGGCCCCAGCTTCTTCTCAGCCCTTCAGTCTTCAATTGGCTTTCTCCCTCCAGGAACTTCCCATTAGGACTAAGGTTCCAGCTCTCCATAAGGCCCTTTCCAGGACTAGGTTGCTGACGTCTCTCTCATCATCTACAGGGAGTCAATCTAATTGATAAGCTCTGTAGCATACAAGGTGGAGGTTATGAGTAGGGTTTCCTACCTACAGTACCCCATTGTCTGCAACTCCCATTACATCTTCTAGACCTCACTCTTGAGGCTGCACTACTTCCCTACTTCATCCTCATGTTTCTATTGAATGATGTGTCATACATCTGCCGGACCTGTAAATTGTGACATATGCAATGAAGACCAGACAATTTCTTCAGGTCATTGTCACATTTTTTAATTTTTGATTTTTTTGACATTTTTGAAGCTGCTAATGAGGTCCAAAATTCTTAGCAGCAAGAAATTTCATGATTTACATTTTATACTGAACAATTTTCTGTTCTATGTACAGCATACATGCAAGTTATGGGGATTGAGTAGATTCTTGTGGACCCCTAGCAATGATTGAGAAAATAACAAAGAAAAATTGGCAAGAGAGAAGAGAAAATTGTCATAAAGATGAAGCTGATGCTGTAGTTTAAAAATTTTTTGTAAGACAGTGTCATGTGCCGATCAATTTTGCCCAACGTCACGTCTTTTATTTTGTTTTGTTCATTATGTTTTACTTGCATTCTTCGGTGCATTTTTGTGTTTCATTTTTGTTACATTTTTGTTGCTTCTGTTCTGCATGTAGACCACAGTATGTAACCTGTTAATCAGAATTTCTGCCAGATAAGTTCTATGAGCTCATGGCCATAATTGGAGCTTTACATGCACCTCTTATCAGTAAAAACTAGTGGCATTTTGCAGCACAAAATGACTAGTTTGGAAATTCTCATTAAAAGATGTTCATATGTTAAGCATGGAGAGTGAAACTTGCCCCAATGCTTAACATATTCGAACTGGAAAATATCTATGTTACCATAGGCATCTTCTGCACCGATTTCTGCTGGAGAAGTTAGCTTGGGCGTCATTAGCTCTACACAGGGCATACTGTTGGTCTACGAGGTCCTTAAAAGGGCCTGTTTTGTTAGTTTTGTACTCAGTTTTGGGCTCTCCAAGTTTTGCTTGCGTTTTTAGCTCTGTGTCCGTCGAATTTATGTATTTTAATTGATATTGTATTGCGTCTGTGGCTGTACCCCTTACATCAATAAATTTGCATACATTTATTGTGTCCACTGCCTCCGCCACACGAATCCTATTCAGGAATATACCCCTTGCCCCTTGCATCTAATTACCTCCTGCCACTCCACAATTTGATCATTTGCGTCGCCCATCAACCTATTCACATCACTCACAGGGCCAACCTAACCGGATCGCCATCACCCTCCGTTCCGGCCGTCCAAGACCTGTCAACCCATGAACTCGTGGATCAACAGGGACCCATCGCACAAGCACCGAACCGTATTTGAGAACAGGACTAGGTAAGTCTTCTCAGGGGATTATTGTTGTTGAGGGTGTATTTTGGGGAACCCTTCCCTAAGTCGGTTTTCCCTTGAGACCCCCTCAGTTAAAGGAGCCTTTGTACCTCTTGGGTTAGGGCCAAAAAGGGGATTTAGGTTTACAATCGGGTACCCTACATTAGGTCATTCCACGAGTGGCCTTATCCTTCATTCTCACTGAATGGGACCAGGGATTGTCACCCCTGACCTGGCGGCATTGTCCATTACTCTACAGCAAAACCTCAGGACAGCACCAAGGTACTCTGTAGGCCTTCCTATAGCCAGCACCAGCGGGGTCAGGTTACTGAAATGAATACAAAACCGAGCCACCCAATGGGTCACAGCATGTCACTCACAGTGACATGGCCGTATTTTTCTACCAATATGGCATGGGTTTCTTCCCATCAATGTGATTGTCCAATTTCAGTTAATGTGACATGGCTCCAGTTTTCGTTTAATGTGACAAAGGCAAGTATACTTGATTCCAAAGAGGTGACATCAAAACTTTAAAAAGTGCTGTCTAAGCAAATAATTTCACATATCTGACTGATATGGGTCGGAGAATATGCTGTTGGATGTTAGAAGACCTTTCTATGATTTTCGTTATCAAGAATGAAAAAAGTTCAATTCCGCTCTCCCTTTCCGGGCTGACCCCGAGCAGAATTTCCATGCTGTGCAAGTATGTTGTAAAGTCATTAGATCTCAAGCTGAGAAAAATGGTATATGAAACAAGGTGTCTCTCATCAACGCATTTTTGCGAATTGTGACTGATGAATTGGATAACGTACTTTAACTAATTCTTTGGTGAATGAAAGTCGTTTATAACGCGGTGAAAGTCAAAAAAATGATTCAACTTGATACACACACATTCACTTGGTTAAAAATTATACTGTAAAAGATGCGAAATTCCACGAGAATAGGAAAGGCTAACATCATTTGAAAAATATCATGCTTGTTTACTGTCGAACGATAGAACTGCACATGGGTACCTGGCATGCATGAACGGGCGGGGTGGGATAGGGTGTTTTTGACCCCCATCAGACTTTCATTGCCCCCCCCCCCCCCAGCAGATTCTTGCTGACCTCTAGCAGATTTGACTCTCTCGGCACTGATCGAGAAGATTATGAAGGAAAATGAGCAAGAGAGAAGAGAAAGTCGTCATAAGAATGGGACTGATGCTGTAGTTTGACTACTTTTCTATACAAAGCATACATGATTCCAAAAAAGTAACATAAAAACTTTATAAAAGTGCAGCCTAAGCAAATAGTTATACATATCTGACTAATATAAGTTGAGAAATATGCCGCTTGAATGATAGAATACTTATCTAAGACCCTTCTTTCGTTATCATGCACGAAAAAATTTGTACCCCACCCCCTGTCCTGGCTGACCTCCAGTAGAACTTCTATGCTGCATGCCTGGACTGGTACTCGAAAAATTTTGATCAGTTAACCAAGTTATTGAGGGAAATTTTCAGCTTTGCCGTCTGAAGAATAATTTTTTTATTAATTAAAATAATAAGCTTAGTAGTCATGAGATTATTTACAAATTAATAGTGTAAAATGGCATGATTCTTTCGGTGAGCATCACAATGTAAGATCCTGAGATGACCTTTACACATAATTCGAATCTTCAAAATTCTTGAGAAGTCATTACCCTTTGTTAAGTATTGAATTCCGCCCAAATATACCCATTTCGAATAATTTTCAACAGAACTTTCTGAGGAAATTTTCAGTTGGATTAAAATTTCAGCGAAAACACATTCAAAAAATTTTTCGAGTGCGCGTCCAAAGCTTGAGTTAAACATGAACAAAAAAAGAAAAAATTGAGAGTTAAATCTTTTTAATTTTTTAAAAGATTAGGATACAAAAAGTAGGTCGTGCTGAGAGTCGAACTCAGGTTGATGGATTCAAAGTCCATAGTGCTGCCACTACACCACACAACCACACGACAAGGTGATGTTATTTCGCTATATAATCTGGAAAATTTTATCGTAAAAGGAAATCAAAGTTGACAAATTTTTGGAATCACAATAACAGCGGGCATAATTGCAGTTTGGCGGACCCGTACTTTCTACACACACGCTAAGTATAGGAGGATCCGCCGACCATATTTTCTTCAGGTAATGCAAAGTACCGCGCGACGTACTTTCTACAGGTTTGTGTACAAGTACGGCGAGGACCAGGGTCCCTGAGACCAAGCCTACTTTCTACATGTTCTAAAAATAGAATGCGATAAAAATTATCCAAAACTTTAGGCTGCGGTTTTATGGCTAATATTTATGGAATTTTCATGATAATTTATTATCAGATACAGCTCAACAAGAGCTTTCGAAAAACATATAACATGTCATTGCCACATAATTGCTCACCAATATGCAAATTAGATTCCTAACTTAAACTGAATAAAAATGACCAAAAGGTTGAGGCTGCAGCTAATATTTATCAGATTTTAGCAATTTTATTTCACTAGAGCTTGGCAGTAATTTCTCCCAAATTATGCAAATTAGATGTATATACGGTGTTAGCCAACTAATTATCCTGAAAATTTTTAATTCCAAAATTTTTAATAAGAACTTAAAAATGATAGCACACTAATGCAGATGAGTACATACATTTTGAGGATGACATAATTTTTGCATTTGGATTGCATTTTTTAGTTTCCTGTTTTTTGGTTAATAGCAATACTCTTATTTTTAATGCATAGGCTAGATGGGACACCCTATCTCTTGTGCATTACTTTGAAATCAAAAACGATTTTTACTTCAATATCAATTGAAATCAAAAACGATTTTTACTTCAATATCTATCAGGCATTTCTCTCATTATTTATGCTTTGAATATAATTTGCATATTGGTGAGCAATTATGTGCCAATGACGTGTTATATGTTTTTCGAAAGCTCTTGTTGAGCTGTATCTGATGAAAAAATTATCATGAAAATTCCATAAATATTAGCCATAAAACCGCAGCCTAAAGTTTTGGATAATTTTTTTTTGCATTCTATTTTTAGAACATGTAGAAAGTACGCTTGGTCTCAGGGACCCTGGTCCTCACCGTACTTTGTGCACAAACGTGTAGAAAGTACGCCACGCCGTACTTTGCATTACCTGTAAAAAATATAGTCGGCGGACCCTCCTATACTTAGCGTGTGTGTAGAAAGTACGGATCGGCCAAACTGATATTATGCTTAACAGCGTTTTCAATAATGCGAAATACGTAAGGTATTTGTTGTAATTTTTCTCTCAGTTAGATCTCGAACATTGCCCATTCGGCAGGATGAAGCAGTTCACACTCTATTTTTTTAGAAATCTTAGATAATAGTGCAAAGCAAGTGCGGTTCCATATTTTCTGATGTAAATAAGTCTGGAAATTTGTAAATTGTCGACAATGATTCTTGTGCTTTCTGGTTAACTAAAATTTTATAAAAAATCTACTATTGTATAAACTCGATTCGATTTAAAATGATCGATGCAGATGAAATGAAACGGAGTTCAACATGGAAAACCTAAGGCTTATTACTGTAACGAAAGAAAAAAATTTTCTCGTCCATGAGTGGTAAACGGAACAATGAAGATTTCTTCCCATAACATCGTTGGATTGTCAAAATTTCTCGAACTCGGGTGCCTAAATTCTGAAATCAGAAGTGCACAGGAAGATTTCGACTTTACACTTGTGTCCAGGGGAAATTCAGCATTGTTCTACAGTATCAAGTTTTTCATTCTATGAAAATCGATCAAATTAAACCGCTTCCTTCCACTCTAAATCGTCTTTTCCAAAATATTCGAAACAAAATACCAGTTTTTAGATCGTTATTAAGCATTTGTCTGGGACAGCACAGCATTTCAAAGGCGGAACGTGTTTTTTCATTTTTTAACTACCATCCACAATTATCTAAACAAAACATAATAATTAACACTACCGCATTATACAGTATGATTGAATAAAATTTTTAAGAATTATTTTCCTCTTCGATCAATCGCTTGGCACCATCGACCACCATTTTGACCGTATCGAATTCTGTCATGCCCAATTTGTATGCGTTTTTCACTGAAACGTCGTCGCCGCTTTTCTCAAATTTCAAATTCAACGTTTCGCATAAATTCTGAAGAAACAAGACGAAAAACAGATTGTGAATTATCCACGAACAACGTCGAAAATTTATCGATTTATAAGCGTGATTATGAAAATTCAATCAAAGTTTCTGGCATGCTTGAGTGTTAATTTTAAAGCGTCGTGGTAAAGAGTAAAAGAATGAAATTTTCTGTATCTAGAGCGAAAATCGCCAATATTCAAAATAGCCCAGCAATATGTAAAGGTATTTTGTTCCATAACATTTAACATCAGCATTGAATAGTGCAAAGATCTGAAAAGCTAGATATATAATCCTTAAATGTCAACAAAAATTCTGTTGTCACCAATGTATTGTTCACATTCCAAGAAAAAGTATGAAATGTTTCAAAAAGTGCAATAAAACATAGTTTTTCTAATCAGAAAGTCATAAAAACTTTTATACATCATTTGATAAAAAAAACCAAGTTCACAAATTTGTTGAAATCATTCTATTGTCACCAAAGTATTGTTCACATTCCACGAAAAAGTATGGAATGTTTCAAAAAAGTGTAATAAAACACAATTTTTCTAACGATGTAAATTTTAATTTTTCTTAAATGTTTTTATAATCAGAAAGTCATAAAATTTTTTATACATCATTTGATTAAAAAACCAAGGTCACAAATTTGTTGAAATAAAATTTAATTCTTCAGCGTCGACGAATTTCAGCTACAAGACTTAATTTCCGATGTCCGAAAACTGACATTAAAAGTTTGCGCACGGCCGTCAAAACAAACACGCTGTGCAAAAAATTGTCCTGATTATGTTTCAGTCAGGCGAAAAAAGACGAGATTACACAAAGAAACACACCATCTAAAGTTTACCTTCAAATTTTCTTTTTGTCCTAATTTCGGTAAATGCAAATTCAACGAAACTTCCAAACCTGTGCCCAAATTTCTGGGCGAGGCACTAACGTATCCAAGACTTTTGTGTTTGGCGAAAGGCGTTATCTTCTCAACGGCCTAAAACACTTCAAAATTAAAGAATTAACTCAAAATTTCACAATTAACTACTAGGTAAAATCGAATTTACTTCAGTTTTTCAAATTAAATTGGAGCAATTTTAGTAAAAGTGAAACGTAACGAAATGCAAAAGCATAAAAAAACAACAAAAAATTCGCTTGAAGATGAATGGTCTGACTACTATATTGTCGACCATAATTGGAACTATCATCAGGATTCGAAATTTCGGGAATTTTAGTTAATCTAAGTTAATCTAAAAATGATCTCTCAAAAAAGTCGAAAAACTCGAAAATTGTTCCAAAAAGACCAGAAAAGTTATTTTCGCCCAATTTTTTCGACTTGGGCGAGTGTCCCAACATTCGGGTACAAGGTCCGACCAAGCTAGGGAGAGTCCCTCAATTACGTATGCTAGTTCACAAAACAAAGAAATTTGCCAGTCAAATTTGACTTTTTAGTGATTCAGGAGCGGAAAAATCTGCAGAAATATGACAGAAATACGAAAAACCAATTTTTACTTCGACGCCGTCGGATAGACGTTTCAATGTTGCCTGTAGATCGTTCAACGATCGTCCGACGCTTATAAATTTCAAATGATCTTCGTTATTGACTTGAACGGCGAAATTTTTAGCCTCGTTGACGAAAAGAGCTCTACCTATCGGCCAATGATTACGAAAACTGGCCACCTGTAAAGTCGAGTTTAAAAAATAAAAAATAACGTTATATCGCCGAAGATTTTATCTTGCCATGCGTTTAGTTTAACTTCTGACTTTTAATGCCAAAAGCGGTTTGATATCCCCCATTTTTACCTCTAATCTCTTATCCTTATTTCTAAAATCGAACGTGGTATTTCCCAATAAATCATTTATTTCTGAATCGTTCGTCGTCCGAAACAAACATAGCTGGCCTTTAAGATCGGATTTCTGAGAGGCGAACGACGGATTGTCAGCGAATAATTTTTTCGTAAAAAATTCCGTTTGATAATAATCCGTTTCGTTCATTATCGGTTGGAAATGAAAATACTAAAATTGGAAGTACACGATGTAGATATCTAGTGAATCGCCATTTTATCACAAAATACTGAAACATATACCAGTTTAGCGGCGAAAAAACCACACTTGAAAGTTAAAAAACTACGCTCCCGAAAATTAAAGTTTCCATCTGAAATTATAGTGGAGTTTTAAACGCTGAGAAAATACAGAACCTAAAATTCCTCCATGAAATCCTTCACCATCTTTCAAAATTGTAGTATTATTAGATATAATGCAGATAAATAATTTTTAACTTTGATAAATTTAAGAACTTTATGATTAATTTCAGGTAAAAACTGCATTTTTGAGAGGAAATAATATCTCTTAAAAATTCTATGGTTATGATTTTCATCAAAAATCCGGTAAATCTGATGAAATTCTAGATTTATTCAGGAATCAAAAATGGAAGAAATATTTTTTGAATGCGGTCATTACGGCTGAAAATCGCTTTAGCTCGATTTTTCAAGAAAAATTGAGACGAAAACTTGAAGTAAATTTGTGAAAAATCACCTTGATACAAAGACGTCGCAACTTGCAGAATTCTGAGCTAAAAGCCCACACAGAACATTATATTTATAATGATGTAAAATAAGATTTCGTTACGCTGGATCTGTTTCGACTTGAAGATTTTTTGAATAAAATCACATTTTTGACCAACAAGGGCTGCGAAGTTTTGAATCTAGATTTTAACGAAAAACCTCATGATAAAGTTTTCAAAAATCTTGCCTCTAAATTTCTCGAACATTCCAAACGCACGCTTTTCACAAACTGCCCGTCTTTGTCTAACTTTTTTGTTTCTTCGTCGACCAAAAGTTGCAACTTTTTTTCGTCGCCCCAATTCGATTTAGGCTGAGCTCCGCGGAATCCGTTGTGCAATTTAGCGATTACGGGGTCGAATATTGAACGAAAAGTGTCGTAGGAAGCTACGTCCGGGGCATTGATTCCGATTTCGGCGTTAGGTAAATTGACGGCTAAAAAATGAAAACATAAAGTACAAAAATTGAGCTACAGTAAGATACAAAAGTCGTGTTTTTGAATATCGATAATGAAATTGAAAATGTCATACATTAAATTTGCAATTGTAGTTTTCTTTGATCATTCTTTACAATAATCGTCTAACTATGGACTACTATAGTGATCAAGGCCGAATTTAGGGGCGCGGGCGGGGGGGGGGCGGCCGCAACCCCCTTGAAACTTTGTCATATGTCGATTTTGTGTCTACCACTGAGAAAAATCTCAAAATTTTCCGGGGCTTCGCGCCGGTCAATGAGTATAACAGTCACTACTTTCAATCAGGCACGGCCATTATCTGTATCTACTTCGACTTACTAGTTAAACTTCAACAGTTTCAATCAACTGAATTACCTCATCTCTTATTTTATTAGTTACAAGACAAAATGTTGGGCATGTTTCTCACAGTGGGAAAACCATTTCTTATTTAAAAACCGAAATGATGCATTGTGGTGAGCTTCAGAAGGTCAAACCCTCAAAATTTGCCGGCGCTTCGCGCCGGTCCAGAATATAATAGTCATTTTTCCCTATCAAGCGCGGCCATTAACATATCTACTTCCACTTTACTAGCTAACTTTCATCAGTTTCTATCAACTGATTCACTTCATCTCTTCTTTTACTAATTAAGAGCCAATATTTTGCTGATAATTTAGGTTTTTGATCGCTTCTTAAAATTTTATTCTCTTACTTCGTTTGGAGTTTTCCAAAAATTTTGAAACGTGAGCCTTCGCAATCCGCATTGAAAACTGATAAAAACGTCATTTTAGGACTGTAAATTTAGAGCTCCTATCTAGGAAAAATTGTTGTAAACATTCATTTTCAAGCATTTTAGAACACAAAAATTCGAAAATTTTTTCGGCGCTGTGCGCCGAAATAAGAAAGGTATTACAATCCATTAGTTTAATTCCAATTTGTTATCATTGTTATGGAAAGATTAATTTTTCAGCCTTTTAAAGTGTAAAAACCTGAAAATTTCTCCGGCGCTGCGCGCCGGCAAAAAATTTTTTTGCTCGGTCCGCCTCCCCCTAAAAAATTCCTGGCTACGGCTCTGATAGTGATGTCATACTTTTGTGTTTCGACGTTTGAACTTTGAGCTGATCTAGAAAACATATGAAAATAAAAACTTACCTTCTTGCATAATATTCAGCAAGCTGGAGTCGGAAAGCGTCCGCAAATCTTTCACTTTATTGAACGCTTTATCCGTCACAGTTTTCTTCAATAGGCAGGCGTTTTCGTCGTTTGGTAAGTTTTTCCAATTTTCGGCCACCATACTGCGTTTAAAACGTGGTAATTCGTTTATTTTGTATAAAACTTTGTAGACATCGGTGTACTGCAACGAAACTTTATGGAAGAAAAATAAAATAAATCGAAACTGAACTAGTTCAAAACGTCGAATATCATTCTGGACCTAAAGATCTTTATGTCTTTTTGTAGAATTCTAAGAAAAATAGCCTCTACCCATTTACACGAATTTTTTAATACCGAATGTTTCACTTTATTCAAGAATAAATAATTTTTGGTAGATTGTAGATATGGCTCAGCACAAAAAGTTTAAATAACTTTATTATATTTATTTCAAAGAAAAAATCAATCTAGGAGTGATTCTGGAGGTAAAGAATGTGAATGCACTAAAAACCAGGTCAACAATCGAACAAATTTCAAGTATATTTATAAATAGTGCAAATTCCACAGATTCATCAGATTCTTAAATAAGTTAAATTCTCTGAAAATATCAAAAACGCTTTCAATTTTGAACCTATCGTAACTATGCGTTTCTAATAACTTATACACAGTTGTTTCTCACTTTTTCATCACCTTTATAACATCATACATGTAACGAAGTCTAGGAAGTTGGGCTACTCCTTTGGGGCCGAGGGTCACCGATTCCCCAAAATTTTAGGAGGGTCTCTGGAGGAAAAAATCGTTTTTTCACCAAAAACGTGCGAAAAACGGTTGGAAAAATAATCATTTCTGTCTTAAAAAACTGTAAAAATTTATTCCTGGCACGAAGCGCCGAAAAAATTGACGTTTTTGACCATTTTTTGTTCAAAAATTGACATTTTTAATATTTTTGCGATCAAAAGTATTGGAGTCCCTATGACTACCATATGGCTAACCGTAGGATTAGAAAATCCTGGGGGGAGTCGCCCAATGGCTAGCCACATGGCCGACGATTTCAGAGGAGGGTTCCTATAACGCTTCCTCCTTAATTACTAGGGATGGGACGGATACACTTTTTTGATGACATCAGACACAGATCTGAAAAATTTGCTTCAACGGATCTGGATCCTGAATGATAGATCCGGCCGGATCTATATCTTGCATGATAGCATATACATGGCAAAATGCTTAAGAATAATTATATGTTTATCTACTTTAAATCGAGTTGTATGAATATATTTTTTTTCTGTCAATAAATTATTTATGATATTCACTTCTTTATTAAGGTATTTGCTTATTGAAATAGTCCACACTTAATTATTTTCGTTCATTAAATTGCATTCATGTTTTAGCTACTGTTTATACCGCGAAAAATTATTAGTGTTGTCGAAAACGTCCAAGGTTGAAAACTCAATAGAAAGCTCTTATTTTTAAAGACTCATAAATTTATTTACCCAGCAGTCTGCAACATTGACAAAATACTCACGTATGGAATATGGTAAAAGTTGATCGTTCCGGCTACCAAAGCTCCAGCGACTCCCAAAACCACCATTTTTCCGCCGGTCGATAAACTGCGGAAAGCCATTCCGGAGCTAAAAGTAAGAGGAAATTAGGGCCAACAAAAATCTTGATTAATTTTCGTTTGTATCACGACCGATTTTGAACAATTTTGGCACACAAAACTGCAGATACAAGAAAAAATTGTATTTTTCAAAATATTAAAACAAGGAAGATTAGAAACGTAGTGAAAATTTTCATTTCAGATGCCTCAAAAGTCTATGAAATGTCGTAATTTGTCACGAAAAATGTCATTTTTTCGCGAAATTTGTCTCCATCGACGTCGCGTTTCTTTGCAAATGTTGTTTTTTGCTTTTTATCCTCTCTTCCACCGTTCGATCGTTCATCGCCCGATGGATCATCGGTTTCAAAAATTGAGCGCCGCCGCTGCACGTTTTTTCAATGTCCTTTCGTTCTTTTTCTTCGTCTTCTTCATATTTCTTACGTTTTCGATTTTTTTGTTCGTCGCGCCATCGGGCGTTTTCCATCATTTCGCGTCGTTTTTCTTCCATTTCTTTTTCGGACAATTTCGGCCGACGATAATTAGACTGATTAGGCGTCTCACTTTTCCGACTAACGCTCGACTTTTCTTCGCGTCGTTTAGGCGAAACGGGCTCTTGCTTCGGTTTAGAATTCACGTAAACTAAACCATAAGACTGTTTTTCAGACCTTTTCCTTCTTTCTTCGTCGGACGAAGAAGAATCGTGTCTAATTCTAGTTTTAGAATTTTCAGGAGATGAAGGGTTGGATACCGGCGAACAATATTCTTGTTCTTTTTTCGGCGTTCGACTACTCAAATTTTCGAATAAAAAGTCCGGAATTTCGCCCTTTTTCAACATTTTCCGAAATTTTTTCCGCATAGCGGCCACGACGATTTTTTTCAAACGTTTCATTTTTAAAGGATTATCGAAAATTTCGCGGCGTATTTCTTGTTCGCGAACTTTTATGGCGACGAGCGGATCTTCCTTTTTGACAGTTTCTAAATCTAATACGGAAATTTTACGTTCATCTGCATGATGTTGCGATCGATCTCCTCCAGATCGTCGATCTACAATTTTTCGTTCAACTATAGAATCAATTTTCGTAGAATGGCCGTCTTCGCCATTTCTCGTGTGATGTCGATCGAAATGACGATCAATTTTTCGACCGGTTAAATAATCTTCTTCGTTCAATTTGGATTTTTCTCCTTCGTACATCCAATTGATGTCGGACTTCTTTCGATCGCTCATCTTGAGCGAATTATAGTTTGTTGAATCTGAAGAATATGATAATACTATATAGGTTCATGATGAATTTTTAGCAAAACAAATATCCTGCGTTGCTAATAAGCGACAAATGTGTTTTCAACAGATTTTCATAACAATAAATATTTTATTATTTGTGATTTATACTACATGCGTAATTAAAGAAGAAAATACTCGTAAAAAATTGATAGAATTTCCATAACAAAAACTTGATCCACACGAACTTCCAAAAACATGATTGTTAACCAAACTTCTGCTTGAAATGAACCCTAGAGTTTCAATTCCGGCTTTTTTATGTTCTTACAGTACTCATTCACTCATCTTAGCAATCGGTCGTCTTAAATGATAGATTTTGATTGAAATCATACATTTTGGATTTTGCCTCGAATTCAGGAATGCAAAACTTTTCATTAAACGCAAATGACGCCCGATTTATCGAATTTGTCCAAAATTAATTTCACATTTTGGTCGAATAATTCGCACCTGACCGGCATTTCTAAACTGTAAAATGGATTTTTAAGGGCGAAATCGGCGTATAATTCGTATAGTTTTTTCAAAAATTGATCCAAATAAGGCGAACTAGCGTGATCGGCGACAACAACGAATTTTATACCGGTCAAAGTTTGAAAACATTGTAATCGATACGAATCGGTGTCTAGACTTTCGATGCCTGAAAAAAGAACTTAAAAATTAGTTTTTCTACTAAATTCAGGATCTTTCATACAGGAAAAACAATTTTTTCGCTAATTTAATGATTTTGGCATCAATCCCATGAATTGAGGGTAGTGGAAGTTCTATAAGAAATCCCTCGTCAGAATCAGAAACCGTCGATCATATGATTAGCTAGCCGTTTCATATGACTAAAATGGACTAGCTATTAGGGATGGGCCGGGTATCCGGATCCGGATCCGCGGATATCCGCCTAAATTTTAGGATCCGGATCCGCTAAACCAGATTTTTTGGATCCGGATCCGATCCGAATCCGCTGAATCGAATTTTTCAAGATCCGGATCCGGATCCGCTGTTGTCAATGATTAAGATCCGGTCATAATCGGATCTTTATTCATTATTATTCACATAAAATTTTACAGTATTAGAAAACACGAAGAATTTTCCGGCGCTTCGCGCCGGATTTTATAATTCTTTGCAATACTATTTTTCTACAAATCGTGCTTTCTGGAGAAAAATTTCCAGTAAAGGAAAAAATGTTGGTGGTCCTCTTGTATGGAAAAAACGAATTTTGGTCCATTTCAGAACGTCAAAATCTATTTTTCCAACTTTTTTGCAACTGTAATTTTAAACATGAAGCCGAATGTGAATTGAAAAGCATCATGGAACTAATTTTCATAAATTTTAGGTTTAACTCGAAGTTTTTCAGATTTATGAAAGTTATGAGTATATTTTCTTAATTTGTAAGATGATTATGAAGGACGGGAACTCGAGTGCTAGATCATGGTTTTTTCACTGTATAAAAAAAATTTTCTTCATACAAAGACTTTTTGGCCGATCATTGTACAGGTACAAACAGGCTTGTACAAAAAAAACACAGCAATGGTAGCAAAATTATACTTGAGAAACAGTAATTTTTCAACAGTATCACCCTTCAAACGATTTTTGGTAAGATCATAAATTTGACCAGCACACTGAATAGCTGTTCATAGGGGACACTTTTCGCTGGTGCTAATTTAAGTTTACTATCGGCATGAAGCAATTCCAGAGACGTTTGAGATTTAAGTTCATGCTCTAATTTAGTTTTTGAGTTGCTAGGTTCATTTTTTTGGCTATCTTCAAAGAAAACACAAAAATTAATTCTTTAACATTTCTATACTAGTAGCAATTTGTTCCACAATTACTTCTATTTTCATTATCTTCTTTTTATTTAGCCGCAAACTGCTTATACTCGTATATTGCCATATGTTTTCTCTCCAAATATTTTCTCTGACATCCAGTAGCACAATCTTTTCTGGATAACTGTATTCTGCATTTATTGTCCTTTGCCTTTTCTTCATCATCTATAGACACTGTGAAGTAGTCCCACACTCAGCTAGTTAAAAAAGAACTTGAATCCATAATTTCTGAAAAAACTTTCTATTTCTATTTATTTCCTTTCTGATGAAACCAATATTAATCTAAGCATGAATACAATTTAATGAATAAAAATTACTAATTAGTAATTAGTACATGTTAACTATCTCAATAAACGAACACCTCAATCATTAATAATCTATTAATCTATTTACACCAATGAACATAAATTCATACAACCCAATTTTGGACAAATTAGACATAGTACATATACTTATTGAAAGATCCTGATCCGATCCGGATCCGCTCGGATCTTTTCCTCAAGATCCGGATCCGGATCCGCTGAACCAAATTTTTTTGGATCCGGATCCAATCCGGATCCGCCGAACCAAATTTTTCAAGATCCGGATCCGGATCCGCTGTCGCCAGAAAAGTCGATCCGGCCCATGCCTACTAGCTATAGGAATCTCATATATAGTTTTAGTCGAAAAAACTGAAAATATCAATTTTTTGTAGAAAATATTCATTTTTGAACAAGAAACGGTCCAAATTGTCAATTTTTGGCGCCATACGTACATATTTTCATGATTTTCTATACAAAAATCTCCATTTTTTGAACTTTTTCTCGGAATTTTTCAACGAAAGAAATTTTTTACCTCCAATACGTTCTCACAATTTTTGAACCGAAAAATGGTCAAAACGTCAGTGTATGACATCATTTATAAAAAAATCGCTTTACCCCCAGACTTCGGAGCGACTGAAATTTCTTACCAGAACTTTGCGGCACAGGACTCAATTGGGCTGCAATAGCGTGCAACGAATGAAACATACTCGACAAAATAATTTTCTCGTTCGTATTCAACATTGGTCGGTTAAATTTCATTTTTAAAGGGTAAATTCGACTATCGTTCAATAAATCCAAAACCGGCATAGATTTCATCGCATTTTCTGAATTACCATTTCTCAATTCGATTCGTCCGCCTGATAAAACGGGTTCGTCGTTTATCGAGACGACAATATAACCGACTTTAACGCCCGCTCGTTCGCCGAACGCCACGGTCAAACGGTTGTCGAAATTTTCGAGTTTAAAATCGATGGGCGGGGCGTCGAATGTTAATTCAATTTCAGCGTTGGTCGACGGACTCGTGACATTTTTGTTACTATCGTAATCGTAAATTAAGCTACCGGCTCGATTTATAATGAAAATATTGTAAATAGTCATGATCAAGATGGGAAAAATCTGAAAAAAGAATTTTAAAACGAAACACTAGGCAGATTTTTCAAGTGGTGTAAGACACTCAGTTGGGAGTTTCATAGTGAAGAAATCCTTTGTACTATTGTTTTTGTTGAATATTTGTATTTTTACTCTTTTTTCCCGAATTTACTTTCTTAAGTTTGCTTTTAGAAATGCTAGCACGGGAATCAGACAGCATCATTCAAAAGGCTTAAACAAAGTCATATAAGAACCGGTAATAGTCAGTTCCAGACAGTGCTTCACGCCGGGTACCCGGGTATTTTGGGTATACCCGGGAGACCCAGGTCAATTTTATAAATGAAACCCGGGTGCTACCTGGATACCCGGGTCTCAAAATGATATTGTCTAGTCATTTATGTTCAGTTACACGGAATAAGGTAATTTTATATCATTAATTCAGTGCATGGATCCACTCAACATGTTAACGAAATCAAGGGAAGGAAACATAGAAAAGACTTCGAGAAATTTTGCCTGCACCAAATACCCGAACTGGGTACAGTACGAGAAAAAAATTTGGTCATTGAAATGGCAATTATCTATTTCTCTGGGAAAATGCCCTGTTTTGAATCTAGACAGTAATAACCCCAAAGTTGAGTATTATATAAATGATTTTCTGATTCCTACTGTTTCAGAGATGAAGGATCTTGGTGTTATGTTCAATGAAAAATTGTCAGCAACCTCCCACTGTAATTATGTGATTAAAAAAAATGAATTAAAAATCAGGGCTTTTAAATCCTATGTTCTCCCTATTCTGGAATATGCTTCACCAGTCTGGAATCCTTGTCTGATTGGGGATACTAAAATGGTAGAAAAAAATCGACGGAGGTTTACAAAAAAGACTTTTTGATTATAAAGATTTAAGCTGTAAGGAGCGCCTCGACAAATCCGGCACGTACGTGTATCGACTTATCGTACGTGTTCTTAATTTTGAAATTTTAATTTATTCCACCCGATTTATTTTTCACCTTGAGTCCGTTCAATTATCGCGCATCCGACTCATTTAAATTGTATAAATCGAAGTATAACTCTAATGCTTTAAAACATGACTTTTGTTTGCGAAATATTGATGTTTGGAATTCCTTACCTGATGATATCACTCGTTCGAACAATGCGCCCTGCTTTTGATCTAAATTGAGTCATTTTTTAAAGCTCAATTCGCATGTGCTCTTGTCACGTCCATGAGCTTTTCTGTATTGTTCGTATTTACTCTTGTATTTTCTTTGCATTCAATAAATTTCTTTCTTCTTCGAAGCTTTTGAATTTATTTTACATTAAGAAAGGAATAAACGCTTCAGAAAGTTTAGGGACTTGACGTATCATCTTTCTCAAGAAGTGTGTCAAGGAGAAAAAGTGAATCTTCATTAAATATCAAGATAAAATATTGAAGATTCCCAATTGAAACATGAGATAATACGTTTAAGATAATGAAAACTATTATAGATTAAATGATAGGTGAAGATAGACATTCTAAAAGCCGCGCCAGAACTGTAGGTAATACATAATAATGATTATTAAAGTTATAGCCGGTGTGGAGCGCCCGAAAATTAGGAGATTATGACCTTCTAAAATGCACCAAAATGCATCTTTTTTGTATTTTTCTTCCCCAAATAAAGAAAGAGCCCAAAACCTTTTTCCGAATTTTTTCCCCAAAAAAGCACGATTCGAGGCAAAAAAACGTTTCAGCCACGATCTATCAAATTTCAATGTGTTTCAGTGCTTTTATACCCTAAATTCATTCAGTTTTATAATTACTGTGGCGAAAAATTTTCAGGGTCTTACCCCATTTAGGAAAAAATTTTTGGGGAAAAAACACGCTGCACCAAAAGCCAAAATTCAGTAATTAATAGAGATGTATCGGGTCCAAAATTTTAGGAATATCGGGCTCGGGTGCAAAATTTCAAGAATATCGGGTCCGGTTCCGGGTCCAAAATTTTGAGAATATCGGGTCCGGGTCCAGCGAAATAGTCGGGTAATTTCGGGTCTCTTTTCGGGTCCGGGTCCGTTATATTTTCCCACATGCTATTTCGTGTGTTGGGCACCCTGTTGATGGCAAGCCGCGTAGGGAAATCGCCATGCAAATCGACGAAATGGACGACCAGCGGCGCAAACATTTGCATAGAAATGGAGCGCCAAAGAAAGACGAAAAAGTGATAGTGAAATCATTCTTCACTATATTCGTTTTTTATTATATTTTTGAAGTATATTTGCTGGCGTCCATTAAACTATTCCTAGCACATTTGTTTTATATTTACATATTATCAACAGTGGTCAATCCACATTCTTTTATTATTTCGTCGGATTTATTGTTATACATATTTGTTTACTATTTAGATTCGACCGATCGACAAGAGTGAAAGGCCAAAGGTCCAGGCGCCAGCTTGCTAACTGCAAGCTCTGGAAGACCCGTTAGGGGATCCAGAAAGGTAAGTCTATCCCTGAGGGGATTCCTTGTCTCATCTAGGAGACTGCGGAGCTCTCTGGTGAGGCCCCGCATTTAAAGTAAGTTAATCTTTGTTGTTGTAGGTCTGGGGAACCAGACTGTTGCGCGATCTCCGAGGCTCAGCCAAGGAATTAGCTCTAACAGGTCAGTTCAGACCAGAAGCCTCCATCTTTTCTTAAACTCCTAAGGAAAGACCTGCACAACACGTGTGACATTATTCAGAAACGATTTCTGAGAGAGTCGACCTACTGCTAATAATACCTATGATAAGATGAAAATTAATAATATCTAAAAATGAGACATTTTGAGTGGCTTCATATGCTGACTATTGTGACAGCATATATTCGGCGCAAAAGTCAAAATTCGCGTACCTACAGCACTCCAAAAGTTGGAAGTTTTACATTTTTGGGCATTTTTCAATCTCTATGCGAGTTTGGAAATATAAATTTTCAAATGTTCATTATATGCAGAAGGTATGCAAGAAATTTTCTGACATCTTACTCTCTTAAGTGTCAAAAATGAAGTCGAAATAACCTGAAAGAGTCATTTGAAGCTTTTTTGGCACCCTCCTATAAGCTGCCACGGAATTTTCCCCTTATTTCTGGGGCCTCTAATTCCCAAGACATAGTGTTAAAATTTAAATCAGGTTTGTGTACCGTTTTAGGAGATGTAGATGTCTGCATATCTTGAAAATGGATACAAAAATGTTGTTTTCTGCCACTAAATATGCCATCAACGAGATGCAGGAAACATTGAAACCGTTCGTTGGGATAACTCTTGCGTTTTCCTTTTAAAAAACGTCGCGATTGCTCGATTTTTCAAATTTAATAAAAAAAATTTTAATTTGTTGACTTTTCATTTGAAGCATGTCGTTCACGAATATCAAAGCTAGATGAATCCAAATTTATCTAGCTTTGAAGCCACATTTTTTTCTAATTTAGTATATAGATGATGGCAAATCCTGTTTTCTCAGAACTGTATTGGTTGGGAATTCATTCGGATTCAAAAATATATTTGAATGGCAGTGCAATGTGTGCCAATCCCAACAACCCACAAAAAGGGCACACAATTCGTATTAAAATTTTAACATAATATGTCGGACATTAATCTCTACAAAAAAGATGAAAACATTCTGCGACATCTTATGGGAAGGTGTCCAGAAAGAGGTCCAAATGAGTTTTTCGGCTTTTTTCCGCCTACTTTTGGACACTAAGTGTAAAACGTGAAAAGTACATAAGAAGAATTTTTTCAAACGCAATATGTAAAACCGCACAATATACCCTATTTTCGGGTATGATTCATTTTCAACTTATCATATTCATATTGGAACTACTCACAACTGCATCTTAAAACGACACCATATTGAAATCGTATGGTTTGGTTGAGACACAATAAACCGATTCGACTCACTAATCTCTCATGAAATATTAATGAGTAAGCATCTCTATAATTTAATTTTTGATCCTTAAATTAATAAAATAAAAATCAAGATTGAAAAAACGACGACTACAAAAAAAACGACCGAAAAACTATTTATGAAATATAATTTGGGCGCTGTAGATTTTAAATCTAAGTCAGTCTCAAGATGATCTAAACAATAAAGTGTTGATTTGTTACCTTTTATATTTCATTAGTTAATTAATGTGTCATCACATTCTTTAACATGGGTACTTGTTTTCAGCTGAATGACTATGTTATACATCAGACCCAAATCAGAAATGTGACAATTTCATCGGGTCCGGGTCCAAAATTTTAAGAATATCGGTTCCGGGTCCAAAATTTTGAGAATATCAGGTCCGGGTACGGGTACAACAAAATGGTCCATACCTGTACTTGGGGGGACCCCCCCCCAACTTGGCCAACCATATACCCAACCCCCCCCCCCAGTTTAAAAAAAATTAAAAAAATTTGCAAAAAAGTGTATTTTTTTGGCCTTTTTTGGGAAAAATTTCGACTTTTTTCTACCCCCCCCCCCCCAGCTGGTCGGAGGTCTTACAGGTATGTTGAGATGTATAAGTACAATGATTTTGCTGAAAATTGTATTCTAAAAAAAATTTGGAGTGGGGAGGAATTCCCCCCTTCCCCCTCTAACGGACCTGGTTACACGCAGCAAAATTCAAACAAGCCAATTTGTTGGAAAAACCCCAAAACCTCAAAAATAAAAACCCCTAAAAAAATTCCCTGAAACAAAAAAACCCTAAAAAGCCTCAATGCACTCGAAATACCCCTAGATTTAGGGGAAAACCCTTGGCAACACTGACTGGTCTGTTCTGTTGTGCACTGTGCAAAAACATTGGAAAAAATCGCGTTCAAATTGTTCAATCAACTACAGTAAAGTTGAGCTCGATAGCAGACCAACTGAAACAATTTACAACGTGTAAACAGTGTGGAGTTGGTATCAGCTAAAACAATCTTTTGTAGGATTAAAACGTCTCATCGTCAAAGAGTATAAAGAACTCGAACAAACAACTTCAATGCTAAAATACACGAGTCATTAGAAGAACGAACGTAAAGCTTACAGAATAATAAACTCAAAATACACTATATCGTCAAGGTTCTCTCCGAACCCTATGATGACGAAGCAGTAAAGTCGGCACTAGATCCGCCGGTAAGGTATTCAAACATTGTTTACACAAGGCCGGCGTCTGCTTCGGATCGGGCGGCAAGTAAAGTCGGGTATTTGAATCGTCGCTCTGCGAAAAACAGCCGTTCATCGTCAATAAATAGGGTCGCACGGCGCCCGAATGATAAACTGGTCTTAACCTCTGCCAAATAGTGTTTTCGGGATTCACGCTCATCACCTATAATAATCATAGACGAAAAAGACGACAGAAATACTTTTCACTGCATGTGGACAGCGTCATGATCCAGGGCTGTCATTCTGTAGTACACCATGGTGGAAGGGCTTGTCAATTGAATACAGTAATTGCTGAGCAGCTCTCAGCGTCACTTGTACATAAATAACTGTGCGTCATGCCTGTAATTCTGCGGTTTGTGGACTACCAACTCGAAAAAATTGGGCAAAACAGAGCGTTTCTAGAGAAACTTTTCGGTTTTTCGGAATCATTTTCGATAGAGATGTCCCGGTGCTGCCTTTTTTGCCAGTGCCGGTCCCGATGCCTAAGCACCGGCGCCGGTGCCAACCTTGGATGATTTTTTTACCCATTAGATATGAATTTTGTGTCCTTTTATCATTATCAATTATCTTTCTATGAGTGAGTTTGGTATACAATACTTACTGTTTTGTTTTTTGCAGATAACATTCTTTAATTAAGTTAAAAAATACAGTCTGGAGAATGATCACTTGTGCATATACTCCATTGATTTTGAGATGATCGATGCAGTAATCCCATCAAAGTAAGTTCAATAATGAAAAAGCTAATAAAGCTTATTACTCTAATCAATGAAAAAAAAATTTGTCAGTAAGCAACAAACAGAACAGCAGCCGAAAACTTCCTTCAATCCTTCAATCAATTTCTCAAATAGAACTGAGGCATCAACGCAGTGCTGTCTAAATCGAAAGTGAATAAGCCTGACGTTTTTCCACGATATCGGTCTTTCCCATTCTTAGATAAAAATTAAGCCTTTTTAACATAAAGATTTCCGCCAAGCAAAAATATCAAATTGTACTAATTATTTAGTTTTCGCTGCATCTATCATTATAAATTAAATGGGCTATAGGCACCCTGATGTTATATAGAACTTTTTAACCATTCTGACAACCAATGAAACCAGAGTAAAATGCAACTATTGCACTAAAGAAATTATCCGAGGTAGTCTAGATAAACAAGACCTAGGGCGCAGCAGCTTCAAAAAGCATTTGGCAGGCAACCTATCGACAGGATGATATGAAATATTTAGCCATGTAAAAAGCTACTGAAAAAGTAAAATTAAGATTCAAACAAACGTTGACCATGATAGTTCAGAAGTTTTAGTTCAAAAAATCGTGAATTTTATTTGCTTTGATTAATGGCCCATATCGGTTGCAGAAAATAATGTTTTTGTAGTTATTGAAACACGTTTTACCAAAATTCAAGTACTGTGAAAAAAACCTCAGGCACCGGCCGGTGCCAGATACCATGGTACCGGCGCCGGTGCCTGGGACATCCGTAATTTTCGACCACCACTATGGCATTTTGGATAAGTTGGGTACCCAACTTTTGAGTTTATCGATCTAACCGACCTGAGGTCTTGCAAGTTTGCTGTAAACATACCAGAAATATCACAATACGTCAAAATGTACACTAACTCGAAACTTTACAGGAAGCTTATCGTGGAAATTTTCTGCAAAAAAATCCATGAGGATGGTTGAGTTATGCTTCGCAATCCCACGCTCTCCATGACTTGTGGTTTACCAAAAAATTACAAAAATTACTTCTCTATTTTATTATTTACAAACATTTTGAGAAAAAACATTTCATGAAAAACATTGAATTTCTATCTAGAACTGAAAGCTAGAAATGTTTCAGAGCAAATGTAAATTTAATGAATTGAGTGAGCAGTGAACTTTTCGTTTCTCACTTCATCTATCAAACTAAACTACAGAGTTATCTTCAATTGTTCAAACGTCTTATTGTAATCTCGAGATGATCTCTAACAAATAGAATAAAAATTTTGATTTTTCAAATGCCTTGATTTCAAATCGATTCGAATGTTTATAATTTTTTCATTTGTTCATTCTCATTAATTCAGAGCAATGATGTAGGTAACCCAAAGTCATGGAAATATGTAGGGATAGAACTTTCAAAGTACTAACAGGACTTTTCGAGTGGGTAGCGAAAATGAAAATTACAGACAAGCCCCGCATCATGAAGAGATTTTAAAGCATTTGTTACTGTTCTAAATTTATATATCTTATAAGTTTTTTAAATCTAGATCATTATCAGACCATTAAAACGTACTTTTTGTATACATTCCCAAGAAACCATCGACGAAAAATTCATCTTTTTCCATAGTTCGTCTTTTTCGGCAATGAACCTGCAAAGGTTTTTGAAAATTGAGATTTTAAAAATTTCAATTTTTTATTTTATTACTCAGTGAAAGAAGTTCGCCAATCGTTACCTAAAGCCCACGGTAAAATGTCGTATTTTACTTCCTCTTCGTCTTCTTCCATTTCGATGGCTAAATACCTAAATATTAGAACAAAAAATGTTCATCGAAAATTAGTTGATGAGCTAGATTGGACATTTTCTTACAATAATTGAAAAAATTTCATCCGACTATATGACGCAAATTGACACCTTTTGAAGTAAACGAATACGGTAGCCAATAAGTACTGTTGAGTTGGAAAAAACAAAATGAATAATGGGACGAAAATCAATTAAATTTATAAAATTGTTCTAGATCAGATTTTGAAATTTTTGACATCACAGGGATGGATAAAAGCAAAAAGCCTTACGTTATCGGCGATTTTCTTGCAATAATCAACTTTTAAAAATTTGCTAATCAAACGATCGCAAGCTGCAAAAAAAGTTTTCGATTGTTATGGAAGAAAAAAATTATGAAGACTATACAAAACTAATTTTGATGATGTCGATTGCGAGTTTCAAGAATCTGAATCTGTAAACATTTAAAAGTAAAATTTTCAAAGATATTTTTTAAAAAACAGAATAATTTTTTTTTATTTTTCAATGGAATTTGGTTGAGGTTGAAACGCAAGAAATTTGAAAAATTGTCTCACCTAAAAATTTAAGATACATAACGACTTCGGTGCTACCAAAATTTTCGTCTTTGTTCTTTCCGTGAGAAAATATTTTCGTTTTAGCGTCGGCGACCTTAGACGACGTCGAAAAATGGTCGCGTTCGTCATTAGACGACGAATCGTCGTCGTTGGAAGACGAACTGCGGAATAAATATAAATCATCTTCTTTTTCGTTCAATTTTTGCAAGATCGTACGCTCTTTTAAACGTTGACGTTTCAACATTTGACGAAATTTGGCTTCTTGGAGCCAAGCGCGCAAAGCTAAACTTTCGTTTTCGTCGAATTCGCCCAATTTTCGTTTCGTATTATTCATTGGAATTTTCAAATGAATAAGGCGATGAAATCGACCTAAAAGCAATCGTGCAAATGTTGAAATCATAATAATAACGGTGACTAATTAGTCCTACCAATCCTTACAATGCAAGAAATTTTTTTTTGTTAAACAGGAAGAAACAGCCAAATTTAATCAATTAAATTTTCGAAATATCATCTGATTCCTACAGACAAAATCGAAATTTAACGGTGAGTTTTTCAAGTTCAGGATGTTCGGAGAAATGTAAATTTCTTCCTTAGCGACTTTAATATTCACTATAATCAAGCTGAAACGCGGCCATAAAGAAGCTTACTTTCATTCCTCAGTAATCCCTGTTTGTTTTCATGCATCTGCTATGTATCATCTCACATAATCGTGTGTAAAACTCGACTCTGTCTGGAAATCAAATGAAAATTATGGTTTTTCGATTATTATGATGAGTATAGAATTTATTGATTTTTCATCATTTCTTCATCAACTTTTTTGTTATATCATTATTCCTCAACTGTTAAAATTATTGTTGAAATGAATTTTCGGATAGATAAAAATTTAAGAATATAAATATGGCTTGAGAAATATTTAATTGAGCCCAGAATAATATATTCGGCCGAATCTTTTAAAAATCTGGGCTAAATTTTATGAGTCGGTTCCCGGCCTTCAGCTAATTATTGTAGAGTTGTTTGTTAATTTTGAGCATGGATTTCTGTGACTAGTGAGTAGACATTTATTTTTCCTTTACAATTTTCCTTAGGCTTAGACTTAGGGAACAGCAGCTGCGCCCAAAGGGCGCAGCGCTGTTGAGGCTTTTCCAAATGAAGTTGTTAGTTCAAATAGTATCAAGGGTCTTGAAGGAATATAGTGTTCATACTTTCTGGTGAAATTATGTAGTGGTAAACGCATTAAGTTCACAGGCTGGTGGACCAGCTCCGACTCTTGAAGTAGATAGGATTTTTCTGTAGTGACAAGGACTATGTGAGATGTGTGCAGATTTTATGCAAATGAGTCCCTGAATGCCATGAGCGCCTGGATTTCCGAACTGATCTGGATAGCTGGCATCTTGAGGAGTCCAAAAATGACAGTTTGGACCAGAATTTGGAAGGGAACCGACTTGCGAAAAAATTCCGAAATCTGAAAATGTGCATTTTTTGTCCCATTTTCGATGACAATTTAATCAATAGTAATTCTATTGGTCTTGAAATGTATAAATATGCGCAAAAATACCTATGAGGGAGGGATTGTAGTACGGAAAAGAATTAGTATTTCCGGCATTTTTTTCCTGCACACAGCAACCAAATTTCGAGCTGTGCACCAAATTTTTCCTGTCACGTTGCATACAGCGATTGAAAACCAGACGATCTTTTTAACTGTCTGAAAATGCATCTTATGCGTTTTAAAACACAAATATACTGAAAATTTTCCGTTTCGCGCCGGATTTCAAGTGATTCGTGTAATTTCTTGGCCACGGTTGAAATACGTCGTTCTAGTTTATGCCTATAGCTTTTAAGCATCAAGATAATACGGATAAATGTTCGATTTTGTATTGTTCGTTGACTTATTTGACGAATTTCAAAATTTTTTCTCGATTATTTTCACAAAATCTTTTTGCTGTCTTTAAAAATGTTTGTATTTTGTGAGTCTAAAACGATCACTTCGCATTTTGATTGTTTGAGCATCCTCAGCATATAGAACAATGGCAGAAGTGATTGTAGGTTGAAGAATCCAAGTCATTAGTTGCATGCCTAACTTTTGAATTCTAGTAGCATGCTCCCAATATTAGTTTTTAACCTGTCGCGGCTGGAAAATCATTGAATTCTCTGAAAAGTGCAGATAGATGTTTGACCGGAAAATTGATAAAAATGTCATAATAACTACATATACAACACAGAACATAGTCAAAACCTGCCCAACTTGTTCATTTTTGCCAGTGATGAGAAGAACTGTCTCAGAAAACGGTTTACGATTCAAAACAAAATGACATGCTGCGAAAATTTAGACGTCTTCTGAACGTTCTCATTTTTCACTCATTCCAGGAACAAATATATAAGGACTGAAGGACGTCTCGAATTGCACCATTCTGAACAAAATTGCCTTGAAAGTAATGTAAGCCTTTGGTCGGAAAATTGTGCCAACAGTGTCAATTTTTCTATCTGAATCAAACACCGGAAGGAAGAATTTCAGTTTCCAATTCTCATACCACAGAATAAACGACGATAGTAAAATTATACTATTCATCGAAAATTCGCTCGCGTGGCCAAATAAGATTCATCGACTCGAGTCTCGACGCGTAGCGCCGAGAAGATTTTGTGTTTCCAGCCCTTAAAATGCTTTAATCATCGATAAAATTGAGCTTCCGACCAGTCAAAAAGTTTGTACCAAGTGGCATAACGCTCAAAATCTTTTGGGTCACTCCAAATTTCTTCCATGCCAAAAAACATGTGTTGGCACAATAAACACTGGTTGAACCCTTAAGAAAATGGGCGTCACGGCGTCGACCATGAAATCAGTCCTGGAATGAAATGGAAAGCGCATCGTCAATTACGCCAACCACGGCTATGCCATAGCACAACAGGCTACGCTAGGCACAAAAAAGGCCAGTGAATAAACAATCAGGGTTTTTTGTACAGGCCAGGTTGCAATGTGCAACTTGGGGAAAAATTTTGATTGCACAGATAAATTTTCAGTTGCTCACTCTAAATTCGATAAATTTACGTGAAATTATCGGAAAAACCATCCCGAATCAGTTTTCCCGTATATATCATTCGATTTGCGTCGGTTTTAGGCATTCAAAACCCAAATTTTTGAGTTATGGAGAGAAAATGAAAAGATTAATATGACTACATTAGGGTAATTTGTTCGGCGCGTAGCGCCGAAAATTTTTTCAGAATTTCAATATTCTAGAACGCTGGAAAATGAATCTTTCTACCTTATATTTCCCAGACAGAAGGTTCGATTTTTCAGTGAATTTAATCAATTTTCAGTCAGACAACAAACTAAAATTCAAAAACTATTCAAGCGACTAAGAATTTGGATCCTTCAACCGGCAAGAATTTCTAGCATTGTCTTACTCTCAAGATGTTTTAATCACATGAAAATCAAAATTTGTATGGGGATTGCAAAAAATTTTGGGAAAATAAAATGACTAGAAAATATTAGTTTTCAATAATAATTGGTCAAAAAACAATACAGGATTAAACATTTATCAATCATAATTTGATAATTGGAACCTATAAACACTAACTAGAATGGCATGTTCTAAGCGCACACAAAAAATTATAAATAAACCCGGCGCAGGCGCCGGAAAATTTTCACTTTTTTCCATTTTAGAAATTAGAACGCATAAAAATGCATCTCCAGACACAAAACCCTATAATGTAATCTGCCTCAAGTTGCACTGTGCAACCTGGCAGAAAAAATTTGGTTGCACAGCCCGAAATTTGGTTGCTGTGTGCAAAAAAAAACCCTGGTCGGACCTATTACAGGTATGCCTCCGGACAGGAAACCCTAGTGCAGTCAGGCTTCAAATTGCACTGCGCAACTTGACAAAAAAAATTTGGTTGCACAGTCCGAAATTTGGTTGGTGTGCAAAAAAACCCTGTTTGCAATGCAAAAACACGGGGACGTGACAACAAAACAATTCAAAAAGAATTTACAACTGATCTGGTTCACAGTACGGAGCATCATTCCTGATGCAACTTTGTACTTGCGTTTTGGATTCATGAATTGACATGCACGAACAACCTGATACAAAACCAGCTGCTCAATCTTCGCAGAGAACGTCTGTACGTATTTGTTTTTTTCAATTTTATTATAGATGAAAAACTACAAAATTACATATACTACTGCTTGTTCCTATCATTTGAAAAAATTTATGCATATCACAAAAAAAGCGACGCCGAAAATTGCTCAGATTTCCCGGATTTCAGAAATAATATAGACAATAATAGCGAAATCCCCGATATTCTCCAAATTTTACAATTTATATAACATGCTTTTGATTTTTGAAAAAAGCTACAAAAGAAGACAAGGTGGCATAACCGGCGAATTAAAAAAGGGCGAAAAATAGAGGAAATTTGCAAAAATTTAGTCTTTTTTCTCTTAAACATTTCATCATTTAACGTGCACGCCGTGCAATTCAATATCACCTTCAATTTTCAAACCTTTGACGCTGTTGGGGTCGTTACGATGGGCGAAAGCGCAAAATTGAACGCCGTTGATGAAACACTGCAATAAAATTGGAAGAAGAAAATATTGTCCTTGTTGCTGAGGTAATGGTTCAGATGTGAAATCTTATAATTAGCAGATTACTGTGGGAATATAACTTGACTTCTATAAATGATGAGGCAAACATAGCAGCAGAAACGATTGACGGAAAAGTTACATGGTTTTGCGCATATGTATGTTGATCAAAACCTCAAAAAGTAGACGCAACAAATTTTCTATGGTTTATTTTATTGAAATATTTGTAAATATCTAAAGTGAAAAGCAAATATCATTTCAGATTTTGATCATTCCCTACTACCACATGTCGTTTAGGACTGTAGATTTGTGAACCTATTCAACTAACACAGAGAAGAACACAAAAGTTGGAGCTTTCAACAAGAGATCCGGAAACTTGTAAACATGTGGAACTCTTATTATGACAAGCAAGAAACAATCATTAATATTCGTGCAAGTAGTATTACCAATTAAGTAGTACCCGCAATTAGCAGATTAGCATTGATTCTTCAAATGATCTTGGTGGCTGCACTGAGGTAATGGCTAAAGTAGGCCCTTCACATGTTATTTTATTGATGGCTGTAGTGAGATGTCTATACATACTTTGGTGGCTATATTGAGACAGTGGCTATAGTGAGACGGTGACTATTGTGGGACACAATATTCGCGAAGGGGATACTTACGTCACAGACGTCCAGTTTACTGTATGATACAAAAGTTGAAGAAAATGCACAGACTGTAGTTCACGGCAGCTGCATTAGAGACAATGTATAGTTTTTGCAAAATTTTGGCACATTACAGATTAGTGTACCAGTTACGCTAAGTTCACTGAAAGAAGGTTATATTACGGTAAACTTTTATTTATGAATTTGAGTTCTGCGCCTGCGTAATTTTTGAGCAGAAGCTCAAGTTTTTTAGTAAAAAGCTATAACGTATCGAGGAAGTTATCCCATCAGCTTACTGTAAAATCATGAGGAGTAATCAAAATGCAGAAAAAAGTGGAATTCAGATCAAAATGCAACCTACGTATCAATGCAGAATTCAAATGAATAGAAAAATTTTCCGTTGAATATCAAATTTTTTTGATCCGTATAAATTTTTTCTTACTTGGAATGCGTACGGTTCGTTCACTATCATCACTTCGAAACATTGATCCGATTGAAACGGGAACTTTCCTTCGGCTTCTTCTGTTCCCCAAGTGTTATTTAAAAACGAATTCCTGACGACATTCTAAAGGACAAAGAAGTTTTTAATCATTCAACGGCTATCCGGAATATATCAGTAAGATTGCATCGGTGAGTGAAATTGTAACTGATCAATGATATGAATCAACAGACTATCGTAATTTTTCATGCATTCACATATCTGAAATTTTAGCACATGATGAACACATAAATTTCGTTTGCAGAATCCAATCTGTTTTTTTATGAGATACGGGTTGAATTCCAAGATTTTTCTGCGCTGCATTACTTCATGTATGCGATGAAGCGCATGTTTTATGACTGTCACGCAATAATTATTTGCTTTCTTTGATATTTAATTTACCTGGAATCAAGCCTGGAATTCAATTGATAAAATTTTCGATGCGAACTAGACAGGAACCATGAACTCAGCAAGATTATCTTGAAGTCATGAAGCTTGCGTCCGTACGGATTCGCAAACAGTAAATTCAAATTAATATGCAAATATGCGTAGATGTCTTGCTGACGTCAGTAAGATCATGAATCTTGAGCTATTTTTGTTTGCAGCATCAATATGAAAAATGGAAGTTTATCTCTGTATATGCAATATTTTTTTCACCATCCTGCTGCATGATCAGCTCCTGATCATTGAGTGCCAGAAATTCAGAACGAAAATTCCAAATTTATACGCAAAACGTTATCTGTCTAACTGCTGACAATAGCAAGACTATCTTCACGTCTTCAGATTTACAAGTGTACACCGTTTCATTTGATATGCAAATTTTTCTTGTTATTTTCATAATAACGACACCATGATCAGAAATTTAGGAAAAAATATTTCAGTTCGTATGCAAATTCCTCAATACTTTGCCAACGCCGCTGAGATCATCATGCTCGAGTCAAAAAATAAATAGATGAGCACCTGAAGATTTGCAGAACGAACTTCCTTCTTCATATGCAGATTTTTTCATCTTGATGACATAAATTTTATACAGGGATCTTTGCGACGTGATCCAGTTCATCCTCAAGTGGAATTTACAGTATGCAAATTTTATTTGTTATTCCCATGATATCCGCAAGACCACCCTGATGTCGAGGAGTCAATCTGTCGAGAGTAAAAATTTCAGCTTCAGAAAACAAAATTTCGATTGTGGATGTAAATTTTTCTTGTAATCTTAATCTTATGTGAACAATATAATCACAGAATCTTATTGTAATACGCTGTCGAACGAAGTTTCGAATTCATATACAAATTTTTTTGTCATCTGGCTGGCGTCAATAAGATCAGCAAAAATCTTTTAGGTATGAGTGCGTTGAGAATTATGCACCTACAATGAAATTTCCAATTGGAATAAAAATTTCTCGTTATCTTGCTGACCTGAGCAAGATCATCATGAAATCTTAAGGTCCATTCACATGAGTGCAATTACCTGCAACCCGCAACCATATTCACAGGTTGCAGCTTGGTTGCACCTGCTTGCAATTGTCTGAACACGTCTGCAACCTACAATTTGGTTGCAATTTGTTGCAGAGACTGCTTGCAACCTCGAATGCGCAATGTTCATTTTTTAGCTGCTACCAACACAGTTTTTGCTGCCCTGTATATTAAATTGGGTTGTACTTTGTACACACTTTTGAGTTAAAATTGAACATGGCGATTTGGGACAGTGATACAACACAATTACTGATAAATTTATTTGAAAAAACAGCCGTGCTTATGAGAGATCCTAATTATAAGAGCAACGATCAAATTTTGAAAATATTCCTTCTGTAATCAGCTAAAAATATAAGGCTTAGCCCAAATTCCGCTCTTCTTTGAAGCATCTTCATTTTCAAAATACTCACTGTAGACCCAAGACATATGCGCCGCTTTCATTTGCAGACTCATCACAAAATACGCTGAAATTTTTTCCAGGTTGCAGTCAGGGTTTTTTTTCCGCACACCTTCATCCGCACCGAGCGGAAATGACCCAAAATTTTTTCCGCACACGAAAATTTTTTCCGTTCGAAGTTTAGATCATTAGAAAATGTGTGAAATGAGCGAAAATTATAGATTGCTAAGAAAATAATGTAAAGTATCTGTTTTTCTAGCTCAAAAACATTATTTTAGCTTGATTGAACATAATTGATAGTTGCTGCTGTCATTTCTGTGATTAGAGCCGATGATTTATAGATTTCAATCGATTTTCCAATTGATTCAATTTCTACATTTTGATATTCTAGAATGCTGGAAAATTAACATTTTCAACCCTTATCTCTAAAATAAAAGGTTTGCATTTTCAGTGGAAAATCGTGTAGTTTCCCAATGACAAAATTTGTGTTCACAAAGTTCAGAAAACTTCAAGTGAGAGAAAGAATTCATGAAGATCAATATTAAATCTCAATTTTCAACAAAATCCGAACCTAATATTTGAAGATTACTATTTGATGAATGGGATGAGGAACTTCAAATCATAAAAACCATGCACACTTAACTTCCGATGCGTCACACCAGAGAATTTTTGAACAAAAGAGCTACTGAAATGTTGGAAAATGTATTCTAGAGATAATTTGTAATACTTGCGGTTTAGATTTTTCCTAGAAAGATGATGGTATTAAATAAATGTGTGGCGAAATCTGGGAGAAAGTCAGCAAATTCGTATAAAAATTCCAATTCACACTACAAAGTGACGAGTTTTACTCACTCTAGCAGAGACATAAAGATTGATGGAAACAATCAGGGACAACCGAGAAATCAAAGTAAACTTCTTTTTGGCTGCGCTTCAGCTAAATTGTAGTTAATATTATAAATTATTTTCTTTGCCGGCGCGGAGCGCCGGAAAAATTTGAGATTTTGACCATCTAAATTGCACCAAAATGCACCTTTTCATCAATGCCAGCAGTAAAAACGCCCAAAAAAATTTCCGTTCTGTGCGGAAAAAAACCCTGGTTGCAGTGTCAAGTTGCACTTACGTGTGACCATGTGGCAGCAGCAAAACTAGCCCTGCGACCTGCAACCTACAACCTGGTTGCAGGTTTCAGGTTGCAAGTAATTGCGTTCGTGTGAATGATCCCTTATGATAAGAGTCTTTGAGAAAGAGGTAAAACGAAATTTCAAATGAAAATTTTCTCATCATCTTGCTGACACCAATAATATCAGCATCAAATCTTTAGATATGAGCAACATTCTAAACAATAAGTTCAAAACTTTCTTATTCTCTTACTGACATCAGCAAGATCAGCATGAAATTTTTAGATATATGACTCTTTACAGCTACATTTACAACGACGGTTTCGAGTTCAAAATTCTATTGTGCTGTTGTTGATGTCAGCAAGATAAGTATGAAATATTGTGAAAGAAGTGTGCATAGAATAGTCATAGAATATCGAAAATTTCCGAACGAAATTTCGAATCCGTATGGAAATTTGTCCTTCATAATCTTACTGACGTCAAACTCGATTTCTTACCTTTTTATTGAAACGCGGATTGAAATGAAAGGCAGTTTGTCCGTCGGCGGTCAAAAAGTCGATGTTGAAACGTTCGGCCTTCTTTTCCGGTATGCCGTGGAGGATCAACTTTTTGCCGGGCGTAAAACCGCCGTCGATACCGGCTTGGTAAGGCACGGGCTGCAAAGAGAAAAAAACTAGAATTACGGGCGCTGGTCGGAGAAGCGGGATTTTTCGGGAGTAACAGCGCGAAACTTACGTAATATTTCCCGCCCCAATTGATTTCGTTTAATTCCAAAGCGCCGTCGATGTACAAATGATTAATAGACGTCAAAGGTTGACGATATTCGAATTGATGCGCTTCTTTCAAATTGGCGTAGACCTGCGAGCAAAAAGAAATTTTTGATCTGCAAGTTATATTCGATAGAAGATCACGTGACCGTACAAATTTACTGTAAAACATTCTCGAAAGATGTTCATAACTACAATTCTTGTTCGACTTGCGACAGCGCACCAGTAAAAAATATTCTTGGATATCTATCATAAGGACTTCCACTGGAAAATTGTTATACCCTACAGCATCCGAATGTCTATGGGGATCTTTATGCTTGAAAATGTCGAAAGTCAAAACTTGACGTCAGTAAAATTCCGGAACCGCATCATTATACTATAGTATATTTTTTCCCAATGTGCCTCAGGGGGGCAGGAAGGTCTTCAAGAGGAAAACAAAAAACCTGCGTCACGGGAATCTTTTTTCTCTAGTTAACTGAAGCAGAACCGGAAGAACTGTGGAGACAATTATTCTACAACGCCTTTAAAGACAAAATTTTTGATCTGTCAGCTATTCATGTCGGGAAATCACATCAAGAAGAATCTGACATCACAAATCCTCAATGTGTATCCTTGCTCTACAGTAATGTGTCGCAAATACAAAAATTTTACGGCGGAAGACTTTTCGGACTTTGAAATTTTCAATTTTGATGTCAAAATTTCGTCAATAAGAAAACCACGAATTGATAAACCTGAATTTTTTGCTTGTCATTTTTATGCCCGAAATGTCAAAATCGGAAAGTGTCATAGCGTATTATTGTTCTACAGTAGTTTTTGGCAACTACAACAATTGTTTGCCTGAAGACCATCGAAGGAACATGGAAATCTTACAAGAAAACTAGAGGATCCCACATCAATAAAATTCTGAATGTGCATTCTTGTTACAATAAAATTATTTTTTAAGTGCTTGTAAATCGAAAAAAAACAAAGTAAGCCCCTCAAAGTCGTTTGCACGAAGCTTTTACTGTAGGATTTTTCACTTGAAAAAATTTTAATTATAAGATAGATATTCTTACAATGTTGCACTCCCATATGACCCATGGTTTAACAGGAAATTGTTATAATAGGAAATAGTATTTGCTTTCCATGCATATTATTTGCAAGCATTTCAAGAGAAACAGATTGTACATCAATCCTGAATTTCTGATCTGTCAGTTCTTCATTTCTGAACATTACTGCAGTAAAAATCTGGCTCACATGGTAAATTTTTTCCCTACAAATATGTTCTGGCGAAGAATTTTGGTTTTCGATGTCAAAAATTTCATTCGACATGATCTAATTCCAGCAGGATTGTATCGTTTTACAGTAAGGTTCTTCATCTACTGCAGTGTCAAGTCTGAAGATCATCGAGAGAATTTCGAAATTTCTACAAATTTGATGTCAAAAATTTTATCAGCGAAAGTTTTACGTCTGTAATAGTGTGTAAATTTATCCTCATTCAAAACAGATAGATTCTGCATCTATCTTGTGCTCAGAATGTTTATATGAGCTGCTGAATACCGCAGAGCAAAGAGTTTTTCCAGTTGAGTATTTAGAAGTAGCAGAATGAATTTTCTGCAGTCAAGTTTTCGACATGGGAAATTATGGTTGAATATAGTGTTTGCGACTCAATTTTTCTGGGACATTAATAGCTCGTACGGTTTGAGAACTGAATTTTTTTACTAGTGAAGTTCAAAAAACATGAAATTTTATTTGTAATAACAATACGTAAAATCCAAAAATTGTTTTCTGTTCATTTAAGTTTTCCCGGTGATTCAAAAACTTTCCCAATAAGTCGAAAGCGAATAAGAACACGTACTTAATTACTAATTAGTCACCATGTTTTTCTCGGGCAAAAAGAAGAACCGGTTCAGCAAAACTATAAGTAGAAAATGCGTCGCATCATAATAGTAAAAAATTCTTCATAAATTATTCACCCCGGTTTTTCATTACGTCACATGATTCTCCGTGCATGCAAGTTTTTTAAGGTCATAAATTTAGAATGTAAGCAAAAAATTTGAAGAAAAAGTTAGATGACGTATCTAGCAGATGGTGACGCAGATGCAAGAACTCTTTTGTTGAAAAAAATGATTTTTGAACTTGCAAATTTTTAATGGCTGTGACGTCAGTAGTATGGATGCGGTTTGTCAAAACTGAACGTAGAGGGCAGTCCAAAAAAGGTTTGCTCAAGAAAGCGCCAGCTATAGCCTGATTTTATAAAATGCTTGTAAAATTTACAAAATGATAAATCGGCAAAGCCGCCACAATCGTTTACGGTATAATTTATTAAAAATTGTAAAATGTTAAAAATAGTTGACTATACTCACAAAGTTCTTAAACTTTTCATTTTCATTATTCACTAGCATTTAAAAAAACACTCTGGGGTCTGGGGCCGGTTTCATCAAAGACATTTATGGTTCAGCTGAGCTGCAGCTTAACCTGTAGCAAGTCTATATGTTATACCATTGCCGTCAAGTTGCAGCTCAGCTGTAACTTAACTCATACACAGAAAACTTATCGAGAAAGTTAGGCTGCAGCTGAGCTGCACCTTAACAACAATATTATAATATACAGTTAAGCTACAGCTCAGGCGCAGCTTAACTTTCGCGACATGTTTTGTGTGCACGAGTTGAGTAACAGCTGAGCTGCAGCATAACAGCAATGGTATAACATATAGGGTTAAGCTACAGCTTAGGCTGCAGCTAAGCTAGCTTATGTCTCTTTGATGAAACCTACCCCTGGTTTCTAAAAATGAAATTCAAGAAAACAAATCCCCATGAAATCTGTCATCTGACTTGATTTGGTTCGTTCAGTAGCTTGAGTTATACGAAAATCTAAGCTGTTATAGGAAAGACCGTATAGGTTTCTATGAATTGTAATTATGAGGCTTGAATTGGTACATTGAAGCATTAAGCATTGCCGGGCGCGATCTGCCATCAATTTGGTTGGTCGAAACAACTGATCCATTTTTTCTGTTTTTTTTTTCTGACGAATATTCTGGATTAGTCTTAGGCTAAGCTTAGGTTCAGGCTTAGGTTTAGGCTTACGGTTAGAAATTATTAGTAAACATTTTGGTATTACTGCAGCAGGTACACACTACCTTATAGCGTTATAATACTAAGTATATATATATATATACACAGTATATTTGTCAAAATTATTAATTAAGCATTGTAATAATCTAAGCCTGAGCCAGGCTTAACCTTTGGCTTAGGCTTAGGCCTGGGCTTAGGCCTGGGCTTAGGCTTAGGCTCAGGGTTAAGCTTAGCCTTAGGCTTAGGCTTAGGCTTTGGCTTAGCCTTAAGCTTAGGCCTGGGCTTAGGCTTAGATTATTGCAGTAATCAATAATTTTGACAAATATACTGTAGGCCTATATATACTTATCATTATAACGCTATAAGGTAGTGTGCACCAGCTGCAGTAATACCAACATTTTTTCGACCAATCAAATTGATGACACATTTTTCCGACCAATCCAATTGATGACTGTTCTTGCTCCGCAACGCTTAGTCATTGAAACCGATTCATTCTAGATAAATGCATGATAAAATTTCAACCATAGCCGAAAAATTGCGACAGATCTTTAATGAGATCTATCATGTGATCTATAAAAGTAAATCTAGTATACGGCTTGAGTTACTTTAATACTAAATTTAAGCTGAAAATTTGCATGTGTGAGTCAGAAAAATCGATGTCCATGAAGAACGAATTGGTTTGGTGCAGTCGGTCTGAAGTAAATCTCTGATAACTACGACCTGATTTGACATGAATAGCTTCATGAAATTGAACTCACTCTTCGAGTTACGAGAAAATTTTAATCCCGTATTGCTGGAGTGAGCTCTGGCCACTGCATATTCTGTCTCTCAGCCTGAAATTTGCTCACCGGATTGTCATGGATATCATGTGATTTTATTTGCTCCATGAAAGTCAACTCCCTCTGCAGGTTGATTTAGCCGTAAAAATAGCAAATCTCCATGAGACCTTCCAAAAGCTCATGTAAATTTAATCGATGAAATGAATTGGGTCGGAACAGTCATTAACCTGGAAAATACTGTCTTCTCAAACTTAGCAACCCGCCAAAAACCCTTCGGCTAGGCGCCAAGATCTTTCTAATCCCTCACCGTGAATTTATTATCGTGGGCCCTGATTCTAATGTCGATCGGATCGCCTTCTTTGCACGAAAATTTGCATTTCTCCTCCTTGCCGGCCTTGGCGTTCTTTCGATCGTTGAACACCAATTTGCCGTCTTTGAATTTGGCGTTCAAAATCAACGGCGCGTCGCTGGTCGAGTGATCCTGGCCGGTCAGGAAATAAAAGTCGAACCCTTCGCCGGCCAATCGTTTTCCTTTCATGAACAACGTTTGACCGGGCTGGAAGCCGTTGCCTTCCAAACGCGACAAATAGGGCACTTGCTTAACATTAGTAGAAGAATCTTCGTCCGACATAATTTTTTCTCCTTTTCTTAATTTTTGCTTGTTGTTGCGGTATAAAAAATTATAAATTATGCAAATTAGGCTAAAAGTTAGGTAATGGCGGAAAATCTACGATTATATTTCGACGGTCAAGCAAATGAAAAAAACGAAACGGGTGCAAAGAAAATTTGACTAGAGATAAGCTAAAGTACATTTCCAGCCAATTTTTTTCTGAAAACTAGTGTTTAGGAGAGAGTGACATGCTTTGGGATGACTGTGAAAGATAAACAGACAGTTTTAGCGTTTTTGGTCGCTATAAATTTGCCTGCTATGAACACTGTAGTTTGACCAAGATTATGAAATTTGCAGACCTGCCAGGAAACACAAGAGGACGTTGTTGAATTTCTGACTGAATAATTTTTTTCCCAAGCAAAAGTACGAATGAATACTTTATGGGATATCCTTTGAAACGGTTTAACATCTCGGAGAACTTCTCCCTCAAAATAATTTTTGCTTTCAAGATACTGCAAATCAGATACATGTTGCTAGATATCAACAACATGTATTCAAAAACGGTTCTGAAGCTTGATTTCTGACGTTGTGCCTTCTAATGATATTAAATTTTAAGTGACTGCACACAGTTTCTGATCCACTGTAAGCTTTGTAGAGCCGTCTACAAAGCGTCTGAATTTTGTATTCAAAAAGTTTCGGAGGATTAGTTGAATGGTGTCATAAAATCTATGACGTGTGATTTTGCAGAAAGTTCACGTACAACATTCATTACATTGTAAGGATTCTGAGAAAAATGAACTGTAATTTTTGGTGTCAGGTTCGGATTGCTTCTGACTTGTTAAAAAAGTCAAAATGTATGAGAAAATATCTTGCGAAAAATTGTAGCAGCTGCTTCGAAAATTTTTTTTCAGAAAAATATATGCTCATCTGAAAGTGAAAATCTACAGAATGATTGAGAAGACTTGATTCGTGAGTGACGAAATAAAACAGCAGCAGTTTGCTTTGAATGAGCGCGGCAACAACATCTGCAGGCTTCAAGGTATCAATATGGAAAACATGCTGAGTCTAGTAGTCCAAATGCCACTTTTACAAAATTATTAAAGTATGATATTTTCTGTGAAAACACTACATTGCTGGCTTGCTATATGGCGTACAGCACTATTTCGAAAGCAGATGAGTATAGAACAGAAAAATCGAAATATTCAGAGATTCCAAAGATAAATCTGAAACTTTTCAGTACCCAAACCAGTAAGCCATTTTTTCTAAACCTATTACTAAATTTTTCACAAAAATCATTGAACAATTTGCAGAATTATCATACCTCTCTCACGACAGTATGAATCAGTTCGATGCTCATTTTTATACATTGAATTAGCCTGTAACACCAGTCAGTCGTTGATTGTACAGATAACTTTCATATCACGGGACTGTACAAAAGAGCCTGCATCTGGCACAAGGCCGGAGATTGTGTGATATGGTCTACAGTGTTTTTTGTCAATTTGAAAAGAAACTAAGGCAAACATGCAGAAGTTATATTGTATGCAAGCACAATCCGTCAGCTAAAAGTTTTGCATATAGTAGAAACAGAATTATAGTAAAAGTACTGAATTTTAATCAATATGAGAATGGCACTGAAATGGAGGTCAACAAGTTGATTGGAAAAAATTTATTCAACTTGTGCGGATCGCGTGCTAAACATGGAAGCGTACAGAGGAAACGAGGAAATGAAGAAAGATTGCAGCAACTTTTCCGACGTCGGGCATTCTGTTTGCCATGATTCAAAGAACAAGATTCAGGAACTAGTATCTCATGAACTACAGTAAGCATTTCTTAATCTTTTCCTTAATTTGAACCTGCTTATTAAATTCAAACGAGTGCAACATCGTCGAAAAAAAAGCCTTCCTAGGGAAAAAAAGCTCGTAACTTTCTAATTAACTATACACGAAAACCTACTATTTTTACGACAGTAGAAACCACTGAAAATGACGGAAATTTCGAGCCATATTACGAGAACAACCGTCATTAGCTCGATCGTATATTGAAATTTGACGTCACGTGGTCGAATAGCTCGCTTTTCACAGAACCAAGAGCAAGCAGAATGCTGGCTAAATATATTTTCACAAGCGTGCAGGTGTGCGTTTTTCTTGGGATCCATAAAAATAATAGTCTTTGTTCCAAGTTATTTCAGGTAAACCATAATTCTAATAGTAAAAAGAATCTGGGGACAGTTAACGAAATTAAAAAAAAAACTTTACCAATAACTGTCAAAAATGGAGGTAAAACATTTTTAATAATGTTATTGATTACATATCGATAAGATCTATCGATTGATATCCAATTTACTGGGTTTCGAACGAAGTATCAAACACTTTTCGTGGGAAGTCAAAACCTCCGAAATCGTCCGCAAGTTCAAGTATAGTATGAATAGCGAATTTAGGAAACAAAAATCATTTGCTAGCGGTATGTCGAACGGGTCTAATCCCAGGTGAGCGATTCCCAAATGAACGATTCTGCTTAAGTGAGCGATCCCAAGTTAGCGAATTTCCAAGTGAGCGAATTCCCAATTGGGCGTTTCCCAAACGAGCGATTGAGAACATAATAACACTTTCTTTATATTTTCCTTATTTGTCTCATATTTTTCTCCGTATGTATGTCTTTTTTCTTTTGTTTTCTGTATGTTTTGCCTATTTTTCGTTTATGAATGTTTTATACGTTTTCATCTTTTGTCTCTGCTTTCTTTCATTTTCTTTTTTCTTGTCATCTACTTTTTCTCTTTTTTTGCTCATGATAAAATACATTACAATTTGTCAGTTCAAATAATCATATTCTCCAATCAGTTCGATTCTTTTGTAGGTGTGAGGATATTTATAAAAAATGCAAACAAAAGAATGCTGGAAAAAACAAAGATCAAGAGAAAGAAAAAATCGAAAAAGATGAAGGCATTAAGAGTAAAGGAAATTAGATAGAACCTTTATTAGACAAACAAAGAACACATGAAGAAAAGTGATGAGAAAGAAAAAGCAATTAGAGAAGGCAGAAAGAAAGAAAAAGAAAAAATGATGTGAAAAAGAACGATAAGAAGTAAAAGAGAAAGAAATAAAATCAAAAAACTAAGATGAAAAGTAAGAATGATGGAAAAATCACAAGGGAGAAAATTTAATTGGGAATAGAGCATGCCGAACCTTAAAAGCATTATAAGGGAGACAATGCTTATTAAAAAATGACAACTTTTTATGTATCGTTTCATGAACGAAAAAAGTAGATGACAAGAAAAAAGAGAATTCGCTCACTCGGGAATTCGCTTACTTGGGAATCGCTCACATGACAATACTCCTCTCGAACGTCGTTCCAGATTTTAGGTTATCAGACCTTGATAGGCATTGCAAGTCATCAAGGTAGGTCACGAAAAGTTCAATCAAATGAAGTATATTTCACAAGTAAAAGTTGCATAGCATATTGTAGATATCAGCCGTTTCGTAAGCTTGCGTTTTTTGCCTCAAGGCCGCGTTTAAAGTGCGTTTAGATATTATCTGGACATGTTGGATATCGTTAGATCAGAAATTTCAAAATCTACCTTGCGATTTGTCTTATACACCGAGATTCATTCAGTACCTACGTCCATGTCTCTGCGGAAAAAATAAGGATGCCACTATCCATTCATTTTGAAATTATCGTTGCAGCGATCGAAATTTTGACAAACGCAGCCTTACTACAGGTCGGGAAATCATTTAAGATAATTTAGAAATAGTCGAAAAGAGTGATCATCAAGGAGTCTATATCATGAAAGAAAAATTTGTCGAACAGAGTCAACATGCCTTCGATAATTTTGTGTAAAAGATTGGCTGCGACCTCGCTGCATCGATCATTTCAAAATGAATGGGGTTTAACACATTATTCTACCGGTTTTCGCAGCTGGTCTCTTGGGAATTTTACCTGAGTCGGAAATAATGTTGAATTCAAGAAATTTGACTATGAATTCTGGTTTTTATTACAATATGCTGCTCCAAAAAACGTCCCGCCTAACGATTCCGAGTTACAGTAAAGTACCAATTTTGTGCTGTTCACGGAATGATTGGTTAAGCTCCACGTGGCGTCAAACCATTGATTTTTGTGATTTTTCGTCAGGTAGTATTTTTGGAAGATTGAAAAAATTAAGAAATTTTAAAAGATTAAATACTGCCGAATATTCCAGTTCCGAAAGAAACGTTGTTTATGATGATTTGATTCAAATTTTTTAAAAACAAATTTCGGATGCTCTACATTCTATATAAATACCAATTTTGAAAATTTTAGAAATCTTTTTCACGGAAACATACTTTGACTAATAATCATCGAAGGTAACGATTGTAGTTCAGAAATCATACGTTTGCCGTTCAGTTCGTTCATCGATGGGCAGCTTTTTTACAGTGTACAATATTTCAATGCTGATAATTGAGAAATAAAGTAAAAATTGACATAAAAACAATGGTTTGCAGCGAATAAGTACAACCCATGGTATACAGATACAAAAGAAATTTTGAGGTGGAAATTCACTGTAGATAAGCTATCTGATAAATAAATTCCAAACACTTCAGCTTGACCGGTTGAGATGACACAGGTATTTTAGTAGCACCATTTTTTGATTATCCTGTAACAGGGTACAATATAGAAAACATACTGAACTTTTTCAGCATAGTCAAAGTCGGAGGTTTTATATTATTTTCAGTGCCACAACTACTCTATAGATTAGCTTTATAGGGGTATCAAGGCAACAGTGTCCAACACTACCATGTTATAGACACGTTCCAATAATTACAGTATGAGGTATTGACTGTAGCCCAATGATTCTAATATTTTTGATCGTTTTTCTTTGAAAAACTATATTAGAAGGGGCACCTTTGAACATATTGCAGATTTTCTTTGTAGATTTGATTTGTATTTCATAAGAAGAATAACAAGAAGCAGATCAAGATTACTAGAAAAATTAGTTAGATTTTCCAGCAAGTGCGACACAAGGTATTAAAATTTAGACAGTTTTGTTGACTAGCTATTGTAAGCAAAAAATTTCCGTGCAAAATAGGATTAGTAAGCAAGAATGCAGGTTAATTATCAAAATCTTACCAATTTTTGTGACATGTCGTTCTTCGACTAATAAATTATTTAATCAAAATATTTTGAAACTGAATAAAACTAAAAAAAAATTATGGATATTTCAATCGTTCCGAACCACACAACTGCGCAGAGTAGTAGAAAACTTTTCTCCCAATGATCAATAACACATCAAAGATGACGTCATCAATAAATTAATTAACATGTCACCATACAACAGCATTATACGTGCCATAAACTTTTTACTGTACAAATATTGTACATTGAGCAAGCATGACAGTGGAACCGGTTTTGTTAGGGGTCGTAGTTCTGAACAGAAAAAAGTGTGCCACGGATCCACACACACTGTGGGACCACTGCACATACCACAATGTGTGGCGTTTACCTTGGGTAAAAAGGAGGCCGAAAATGGGAGAGAACAGATAGAGAGAAGCGGTATAATTAAAATTGGTCATAGAAAAGTGTGTTTGGGGAGCGCAGCAACGTGTTTTTAGTGCTAGAGCTGTTGAACATAGATCCAAAAATGATGGAAAAGTTCGACTTGTTCTCCTAGCCTGCCAATAATAAGCAAACTAAAAACATATTACTCATTCATTGCGGATTCCGGTTGCTATACACACACATGTTCGAAAACTTTTTTTCGACGCCTTTTTGCTAGGGAGAAAAGTGAAAAAAAGCACTAAAGTGTAAGCGATGGAATTTTCTTCAACTGAAATCACACTGTGTATGTAGATGAAGTGAAGCAAGAGAGAAGAAAAGGACTGAGAAATTCGCAGAAGTTTAGGCTTTGCTGGAGAGCTTTTAGGGAATGACGAAATTTTTGCAATGTTTTTTAGCCGAGGGTGAGAAAAGAAGAAGGAAACAAATTTTTCTGCGGAATGCAAAATATGGGCTGTTCGGAGTTTCGATTTTCTTAAGACAAAAAGATTAGATTTTAGGAATAGGAAAAGTTGATTAACGCAGCGAATGTGCATTCTTGGACTAGGAAATGAGCAACTACACTCTATGTAATGGCATCTTAGATCGGCGTGGGAGAGAGCTTTGAAGATTTAGCCTCTACTCCAGATGTTGACTTTTCAAAGCTGTTACTAATTGATTTGTTCCAAAATGCAGAAAACGGAGTACCAATCGATCAAACTTAAAGAGATCTATCCAAAAACATGCACCCCCATTTTTAACGGAGTTAGGGGTGCTCAAAGCTTGATCAAAATATTTCCTGGGATGTTCAGGTTGCAGGTAATTGAACTCGTATGAATGGGCCTTACTCTATGAACGCCAATCTATACTTTTTTGTCGAAAATCTGTCGCAAGTGATTGCAACAATCAAAATCCAACGAATCATTTATTTTCGCAGTGCCCAAGAAAAATCTTCACGAGTCCTATCCAGTGAAGTTTATTTCGCAAAAAAGATTTGCATAGTGTTGCCGATATTACCTATTTTGTGAGCTTCTTGCGTTTCTTACATCAAAGGTGGATATAGAGCGCACAGTATAGTCTGTTTTTCTTGGAATTGTAACGTACCTGCTAAGGCAGTACTGTAAATATATAGCATACTGTATGTGATAGTCATTTATTAAATATTAATTCATTTTCATAATTTATCGTCTCAAGGGTGTCCGGGATTCACACCCAAATATTCCTGTAAAATTATGTGAAGTACTTTATTTTGATCCTTCCACACCCTGGTAGCCGCTATTGACCCAATTAATGCGCCCCAATTAATTTACACAAACGGCAGCTGGTCCCCTAGAACCTACACTAAACTACACATTCCATGACTACCGAAATTCCCCACAAAAATCGTAAGCAACACCTGCACACAGTAAAAAGTAAAGTGGGACGGTAGCGATGGTCCCACAAAACATGTGTACACAGAGAAAATAAATACCGAAGCATGCACAGAAGCACAGAGGTGTGGCTAAGCCCACCGTAGGAAGCAAGCACAGAGAAGACATGGAAAGCATACCGTACCAGAAAAGCATTGAAGGGCTTGACCAAATTAGCGAGAATAGTGAAGCAGGAAGCCGCAATTGGCGGAAGAAGATGGACAGAAGCAAGACCTCCCGCGACGCCCGGGGAGTGGCCAAAAACATGGTGTTTAAAGAGAAGCAAAGCATGATTTAGTTAGTTCGTGTTCGTCTCGAATTTAGTTTTTTGAATTCATTTTTTTTGCAAGCACCGCGTCTTTTTTTATATGAAAGCAATTAAACCCAGTTCGTTTTTAATTATTTGCAAGCCGAGATCACGTTGTCCCCATTAGTAGTAAGGCCGGCCCGTATAGGTCGTACGCTTAAGGATACTCCTATCTTTTGTGTACGACCTATAATTTGTCACTTTTTTTCGATTTATAGGTCGTACAGTAAACATACACGTTTTGCTTTTGTCGGATTTACAGGTCGTACAGTAAACATATACGGTTAATTTCTTCGTCGATTTATAGGTCGTACAGAAAACATATACGTCGATTTATAGGTCGCAAGGTTAAAAATGCATGTTCTAGAGTTACCGTAATTGTAGAATTACGGTAATTTTTCGATTATGGTAATAAATGTGTTACTGTGCGTGGAAAAGGAAAATCATTGATGAACATAAAAAGGAAAACTAAAATGAACAAAAAATGGAAAAGAAATAAAAAGAGATTGTGTGTAAAAATGGCTTCCCCTCTGGGAAGAGGAAGCCCACAAAAATTTGCACCCGGACCCCCTTTGTCAAAAGGGTGCCACCTGCAGGTGTAAAAATATTTTGGAGGTCCCATTTTCTGAACGATCGTTCAAGTCAACAAATGTCAGAACGGTCAATCTGGTCAGTAATGGTCTGTTTAATGGGTAAATTCTCGGGAGGGTCATTACGCGATGAAACATTATCTTTACGGGTGCATGCGTAAAAATTTTGATGTTCTGCCAAAAATGACCAAGAAGGTCTTTTATAAAAATGACCAGAGCGAGCTGGCCGTAAAAAGCATGTAGACAAAAAAGGTCTTTCATAGAAAGATGACCAAACAAGAAGGTCGTAAAAAGCGTGCGGAAAATTTGACAAGTTAAAAAAATCTTTACGTATCAAAAATTTTTAATTCAATGCAACATTTTATTTTATTATAAAACTTTTGAAACACTATTTTATTTTTGTTTATCACTAAAATATTATAGTCTAAATACAAAAAATAATAACGTGAACAAGAAATGGAAAACATAAAAGAAAGAATTCATTTATAAAATTGACCCCCTCCGCCCACGGAGAAAGTCCTTCAAAAATCGTGCCCTCGGGCTCCAAAATAAGAGGTGCACCGTCTGCAGGTTCACAGAGAAGTGAAGTGGAAGCCCTGCATACTGAACGATCGTCCAAATTAGAACGGTCTTTTAGATCAGAATGCTCAATTCCACATACAAAAACTCTAAGAGTCTATAAAACTTGAAACATTATTCCTACGGGTTTATACTTATAAAATCGTAAATGATCAAATTCTTTATAGAAAAATGACCCAAAAGAGTGGGGCGTAAAGCGCATGTAGAAAAGTGAATAGTTGAGATGCAAAATATTCTAAATGTAAAAAGTAATTGATACCTCAAAAAATATTTGAAAAAAGAAAAGAAAAGAAAAGAAAAAAGAAAAGAACTAAATCATCAATACATGAACGTTATTCTACGTATCGGAAATTAATACATTATATTGGATGATTTATGTAGGTAGATGTGGTTTTGTATACAGAGTGTTTCCCGGAGCAAACATAGAAAGGTTAGACAGCTGAAGCCATTTAGATCATAAAACCAATTAGAAATGCTAGAAAAGGTCAAAGGTTCTATAAAACACGGTAGCAAGAGACGCTTTACCAAAACAATTAAGGTGGTGATTATTATTATTTTGATAGTTTTCTAGAATAACCTAGAGCCTAAAACCTTTAAAGAGACGCAATACCAAAACAATTAAGGTGGTGATTATTGTTATTTTGATAGAACCTTCAAAGAAAAACCGAAAAGATTCAACCAAAAAAGCAGAAAAAACCGGAAAAGGTTTAATGAGGGTAAAGAGGTATAAATAGAAAAAATAGAAGAAGAAGAACCATTCTTATTTTTGTACTTGCGCGCGACACCCGAGACTAACAATGGAAGCCGTTTTCGTTACGTTTATTTCGACGTTGAGAGCCGCCTACGAGGCTTACGGTACACTGATTTTACAAATATTTTGAATTAAAAATTCATATGTATACTATTTCATTATTATTAATTTAGAGCCGTTTTTAACGACGGCCGACATTGACGCGTGGGCGTCCGTCTTCTGGGAGGAGGCCTCGACGGACTTCAAGAGCTGGTGGAAAAGCCAGCGAGGGGTTGAATATCCGGCTAGACAGAAACCCTTTTGGGGTTTCATGAAACGTCTACGCCGGATGTTTGAAAACCCTTCGCTGGTCGACGGCCAGCTAGCCTCGCACCTGTGGAATATCCTCCCCCCAGGTGCGAGGGCTGAATGGGAAAACGCCGACGGTCGCTACGTCGAGGAGAGGGTAAAATTAGCGCTGCCGCGTTTCTAGTAAGTTCAGATGTTATAGTTAAAACATGTAGTAGACATATAAATTTTATATTTAATGAGAGTAAAATTATTATAAGCTTTTAGTACAACTGCAACATGCTACAGATTTCTAATTTATGTATATTAATGTATGGTATATAGCTGAGTTGTCTAAAACTTAACAAAGAACATTTCTAGAATATTCTAGAAGTTTTCAATTATTTACACGATTTATATGATAAAATTTTACGATAAAATAAAGGTTATTGATAGATCTTGTACCTATTACTTAACAGTTAAATGATATATTAGAGTAAAAATTTTTGTTTAACTAAAATAGTTATTAAAATTTGTAAAATTTTTAGTGGATACGCGTGAAACGTTTAGCGTGGGGGTGCGACGGCGGTGGCGGCGGCGAAGGAGGGTGTATATATGTATATTTTATTTTGTTTTGTTTTGTTTTAAATTTTGTATATATGTATAATTTATTTTATTTTGTTTTAAATTTTGTATATATTTTGTTTCGAATAAATTAAATTGAATTAAAATTAATAAAATTTTTTATTTATTGCGTTTAATAGTAAAGGTAATTTCTTTAGAGTTCTACTATGAATGTGTGTGTGTGTGTGTGTGTATGTGTCAACTTCGGGAATATAAAAAAGGGTTTACTGTAGTCAGATATTTAGAGATGTACGAGTAAACGATATGTAGAGAATATGCACAAACAGGTCTTAGGGTAAAAAAGAACGTACAAGATAATTACATAGTACTGTAGAATTAAAGGAGAAAATAAAGGAAAGAAGGAGTAATAAAAGGAAGCTCATTTATAATTAGGAATAAATTAAAAGAATATTTCTAAACAATAGCTAAAGAGAAGGAGTGTATAAACAACAACAACTATAAGTGATTTTTTATTATAAAAAAATGAGATGAAATGTACATATAAATATAACGTATTTAAATACTATAATCTGTAAAGGTTTCACGATTTTTATCAATCATTACGAGAGAGTCAAATTCTGCGTATATAAGTGCTTCAATACCGCCATCTGGTATATCCTCTCCAAAATTCATCTGTAAACTAGTGGTTCCTTCACGTACGAGTTCCCAAAAATTACCATCCATACCGCAAGGAGTCAAATCAAAAACAAAAACCGTGTTATGCGTTGTAAAAGAATTTCGGGTAATTTCATTACCCTTGTTATCTGTACCGATTCCTACACCCTCAAATAATTGTACAAAAGTGCGCAAATATTTGTTTTCTTTAAAATTTAGCATATATGGTGTTGTAGGTAAGGTTGTAGTACCACTTGTTATTTTAATCTCGTTTAATCCGAAATGCTTAAAATTGAAGGGGCTTTGATTATAATCACCCCTAGCAGCCGAACCATCAACGAGCGCCACAACGAGACGACGAGGTAAAGGACCTGTGAACAATGAGTTCAGAGGAGCTGAGCGACGACTAGTTGTTATGTATAGACTTGTAACATGACATCGACGAATAGGGTATTTTGCAGCTGTATTTTGTAACATGGATTCAATAGCTAGATTGATATTATCCGCAACTTCAACTTTTTTAATAAATAGAGACATGCTTTTAACCTCGATTTTATAAGCTTCGTTGTCAGTAGCTATAAATTTTTGCAAACAAAAATCATCTCTATGTCTGTATAAATCAATTTTCAAAGTACATTGATTCAATAGAAAACGTTCTTGCATAAATAGATCGGCGTGTATAGGAGCCATTAATTCAACAACTGTACTGTTTTTGAACATCTGAACTCTTTCCAAAGCACCCTTGTTTTTCTTTATATCGAGAACATCGCCATTTTCAAAAGCATAACCAGCAGCTGCAACATGTGTCGACTTAGCATCACGACCATAGTTCAATTCCGTTTCCAAATAAGATCTGTAAGCGTATCTATCCCCACTGAAATGTTAAAATGATAAAATTAAAAAAGGTAAACATACATTTAATTATAAAACTTACCTGTCAGATATTAATTTTCCATTTAAGTACATCTTGATCTGTTTAAAGAATGTTTTGCCGATCAAATTAATTGGTGCTACAACATTTCCAGTAAGGTTATTGTTGGCGTCTGCTGTTAAAACGCAAGCAGCGCCATTAGCTTTCGTAATTCGAATAGTAAAATATATAAAATTTTTTGATAAGTCCAACATATATGAATCAGGTGAAATAACAAACTCGTAAGGTCCTTCATTAGTACAAGGATTTTGTAACTGAATTTCAGACCAAAAACTTCTACGAATAGCAACTTGCGTTGGAGGTACGGTAAATAAATCTAACTCCGTTTTACTACTAGGAGACGACGCAGCATCAATAAATTTACTCATTTTGAATAGATATCCTTGAAACCGACTACTCTACGTGGAGTCTTTTTTAAGAATGAGGAACGTCGTTTCAGGTGTTTACGTTTATGTTGTTTTTGATGTTGATGTTGTTGACGCTGACCATCATTTAACTTTTTATTGCTTTTTATATGTATCGTAGAATTTATATGTTTACGCTTCCCTAAACCTTTTCCTTTATGAATGCGCTCGCCCGTTTCGTGTAATAAGTTACCAGCTGCGTTTCGTCCATGCTCAGCAACACTTTCTTTAAAAGAACGACCTTCTACAACATCACCTGCAATTTTGGAACCTGCAGCAAGTGCATGCTTTCCTGCAGATTTTAACAAAGGCATAGCTAGACGCCACAAACTCTTAAAAAAATTACCAACTCCAGCTCCTTGATGTCTATAATAATACGGGTATGCTGCTCGAAAACCTTCTAAACTACCACCTAATTGAAATTGATTATCTTGAATACTATGTTGATAAATTTTGATCCAGTAATCAACGGTTTCAGGAATAAATACGGTATGCATATTTTGCTTTGAAAATCAAAAAGAACAACAAATAAATGAATTAATTAATTAAGAGCGTTTGCGAAAATTCAACCTGACGACAACGTGTCCAATTGCAAATGAATGAGTAAATAAAAATTTGATACTATGCTTATAGGAATAAAGGAGTACGTCGCCGAAAATGTAATTTAACTATAACATTCCCAAACTGAAAGGGTATAAGCTCATTCATACTGTTTTTTATATTAATCTCGAGTACTGTAATTTCTTTCAATTGAATTGGTATATAGTGAGGTGTTTCATATAAACGACTCACATTATCTTTGTATTTTCCCTGAACATTTACTATACGTAAAAGCGGCGCTAAAGTATTTCCAACAATCTGATTTTCAATAATATTACAGTAAACATAAAAATTCTGTAAATCATTCAAATTTGGTGGTTGAATACCTAACATGTATAAATGATTAGTTCCAGGCTCGGCAAGAAAAACAGCTTTGGATGGTGGAATATGTGTGTTAGAATTTTTTGGAGGTTTCTCTCCAACTGTATATAAGTTAATATTCACAGCTCTATTTAAAAAATCATCAGCAGTTGCATAGGCCTCAGTATTGGTAGCGCCAAATCCGAGAAGCTCCATTAATCGTTTGCTTATTTCGATTTTACGTAAGATTGTACCACTTTTTATTTTCAAATTAACTAATCCTCTACTATGTTCATCGTATGAAAACATGATTTCCATGTTAGTTCCGGCAATAGCTGCTCCAACTTTTGCATTCAACTCTTCAATTAATTCAGATATGGTAAAGTAATGTTTTTCAAAAACAATTACTTTAATTTTTTTGACCTTATTTCCAACACCATCCGTAGTTAGCGTTATTACATTATCTCCACCATGATTGGTAAATGTAGCCCAACTATAGGGGTATATTATTTCACTTAGTCCTACCTCCCAGTTGCCATCTAGTTTTAAACGGTAAGGTAGATGGGCTGAAAAATCAGAGGGTTTGTTTCCATTTTTGCTATTACTAGGTAATGTGATATAAAATTGATCTTCAAAGGTTGTCATTATTTATAATGTTGTTGTTTGCTGTTGCTATAGGTACAGTCTTCAATGAATTAGATGACTGTAATACGGTCGGTACGGGGCTAGGTAATAAATATCCTATACAAGCGCACAAAAGACCAACCCACAATTGTGTATTATTATTGTAGAGAGATAAATTTATTATAGCTGTAATGACTACAATGTATATTAGTATGACCTGACTGAAGAAAACCACTTCGTTTCGAGGTAGACGTTTTCCAAAAAACTCCCAAACGCTAATGCGAGACGTTTCTGAATGCGTACTATTACTACTATCCATTTCAAAATAAAAAATTTTTATTTAACAACTAAACACTCAGTTATAAATTTATAAAAAGGCGGAGCTACTAAAATAACCAATAAAATTATACAAAAATATAAAGGAGGCGGAGCTATCAAAGTGAAGTAAAATTTATATATATATAAATACATATAGAAGGAGTTAACTTTTTACAAACGTGTACATAATTTATTTCGCAAATGACCTTTTACAGAAAATTTACAATGAAAAAACTTACAAATCAATCTATCATTATAAACAAAATTTGTGTTACTGAAACTTTTAAACATTTTATACATAGGAACATGTCGCACTTTATAATACAAAAAATATAAAGTATATATACCACAAACCCTACTATTAAAATTTTGTAAATGTTTCTTATTTGTATATATTATTAAAGCATTTTTGTTAATATAATTTATAAAAGCAGGAATAACTGGTGGTAAGCCATAAGAATCAAAATAATATACAGAGTTAGCATTATCAAAATACATAGCTATCCAATGACTTCCTTTTTGAAAAGATGTATCGGTGTTTGCAATTAAAGCCGCGGGTCTTTTAACTATCTTCGGTAGAGTATCGCAAGCAAAAACTCCTAAAAAATTTTGTGATAATAGCTCATCTTGTTGAGCATAATATGTCAATTCAAAGTTGTTCATCGTAATCGTCGTCGTCGTCGTTTTGTATATCCTTTTCTAAAATCCAACTGTTGAATTTTTCAGGATAACCCCACCACTTCACAAGTACTCTATTCTGACCATCTGGTAATTGTTTAGTCTTCAAAACCTTTTCAATTTTGTATTCTTTGATATTAGGATTAAAATCGATTTTCTGTAGTTCTTTTTCATAAAAACGTCCTTCTATATCTTCGCCTTCCAGATCTTGAATTGTATAAAGTATATGATTTCGGGTCTTCACAACATGTTTTACTTTGAAAACTTCTTCACTCCATTGAGGTAAATAACCTTTGTCAAATACACCTCTATGTTTACTAATTCGCACGTAATCTCCTATATCAATCTTAGGCTTTCTAGTGTATAATCTTTCAGGGTAGAGTCTTTGCCATATAATTTTTTCGTTAGAATAATCTACATTAATAGGTTTTTCCTTAATAGATCTATGAACAGAGTGATTGTAGTTGGAAACAACTGCGGGTAAAATATCAATCCATTTATAAGTGGTAAACTCTGTAAAATATTTAAATAATTTAGTTTTTAAAGTTCTATTAAACCGTTCCACTATTGAACATTTAATGTCTTCGTTTTGAGAAGTAAAAAAATGTATATCGTTAGTTTTCAATAATTTTTGGAAATCTTTGTTGACAAATTCTTTTCCTTTATCGCTGCGCACTCTCCAAGGGATTCGACCTCTTTTTAAAATATTTTGAAAAGCATCGCAAACATTCTTTGAGTGTTTTGATTTTAAGGGTTCAACCCATGCGTATTTACTTAATACATCTATACATGTAAGCATAAATTTGTACCCATCGTTAAAATCTGCTAAAGAAGACATATCTGCCAAATCAATTTCCCATTGTTGATCCATAGCTGTAACATAAATACGATTACGTGAAAATTTTTTGTTGACTTGTTTATGTAGAGTATAACTATCTTGTTTTGAAAGCCAATCTTTAACATTTTTACGTGTAATTGTTTTACGGTGCTTTCTAGCTTCAGCATATAATTTTTCAATACTAGAAAAAGCTGAGGGATTTCCGTGTAAATTTTTGTATAATTTCGAAAGTAAGGTGTTCATCGCTCTAGTACAAAGGAGTATACCGTCTCAGTGCTCTAGCTTTGCGCCGTATCTTCTTTTCTGTCGAGTTTCCTTTATTAAAGAATGAATCGTCTTTGATATCTTCCTCGGCACCACTTGAAAATAAATCAACACCTTTCACAAGTGGTTTATTCAACCGCTTGACACTACTAACTGCATGATCATCTGATTCTTCCGGAGGTGTATGGTAGGAGAGTTTCCGAGGTAAAGTGAATAACATTTTACGTAATGGGTTTCCTATAGCCTCTAATGGTACATTATATTTTTTCAAAGCATTAACAAACTCATCTACTCCAAGCGTTTGCGTAATTTTTGAACGTTTACGAGACAAATCATGTAATAAATCAATAATATGTGACCCTTCAATTAATTTTCCATCAATTAATACTTCACCTTGCTTATTAACATTTATACTAGGGTTACGTCGCACATGCTCCAATAATAAGGATGCCGAGCGTTTAAACTGTTTAGGAATACCGCTAAGTAACTTTTCGTCGTTCAACCAATTTTTTTCTTTTTGTTTCAAATCGTCACTATCCTTCTCATCTTCTTCGTTATCAATAACTTTTTGTTTTAAAATCACTGTAGTAGGTTGAGCCTTTTCATGTTCAAAAGTTAAATATTGTGAAAATAGTTGCGAGTACATTTTGTATTGTTCTTCAGGTGTTAACGTATTATCTTTCAAAATGCGCTCTAGCTCGTTACGATACATGTCAACTTGCTTAGCTATACCTGTCTTTTCATTTGAACTCGTCGTCGTCGAAGAAGAAGAAACCTGAGAGTTATTCAGTTTATTCAGAACCTCCTGAGGTATAAGAGCAAATTTATTAGCAAATTTCATTCTATAATAATTTCTCTGTAACAAAACTTGCTAATGTAGATAATAAAACGGGTAGTACTAGAGGTAAAAATGCTCCACCACTTTGAACAATTCTTACACGTTTATTATGTAAATCTTTTTTCTTGTTTTTTTCGTGTCTAGTAGCTAAACCTCTGAGCAATAATTTATGTTTGGCCAATTTCTTTTTTAAATTTGAATTGATAGGAATATTACCGTTCAAAATGTTCAAACAAATTTCACATATACAACAGATCAAATCGGGGGAAGAATGTTGAAGAAGAGCACGTCTTTGAACACGATTTGAATTTTTTAACACATTGAGCTCGTGAATATATTTCTTTAATCTAGAAGCCATACAAAACAGACCGTACAGTACAAAAAAATTTTACAATAATGACCAAATGATGAGTAAACATTGAAATATTTATTGTATTACATTAAGATAGTAATGAAGCTTCATTTTGTATGACGATATTCAACTCTTCGCGTCTAGAAAAAGCACACAAGTTATTCATATTCATAAAAAATAGTTTATGAGCTGTATCTAGTTTTAAAAAAAGATCTTCTACAAAAATAGCGCGAGTTTCGACCATATCCAACTCCGTCAGTAATAGTCTAGCAAAACACCAAAATTGTGTAACTTTTTTACGCCCCATAGGTAAACCAACTTCACGCCGTAAATGGTTGCACGCCTTAGCTATGTCTTTGTAAAAAATCTTGGCTTCGGGTGAGAAACGAGTCCAAAACAAATCAGCTATTTCGCATTTCTGTTTGTTGTTTAGTATTTTACCTTAAATAAAAAATACTATAGTTTAATAAATAGTTAAAGAAGAGATATAAATTTTTACCTTTTACTTTATTTTGCACCATTCTGACAAAAACTTCAAATGCGGCGGACATTGTAATTGTCACAAAACAAACGAATTATAGAAAAACGACCAACCTCTTCAAAATTCTCGACTAGACTGATGAAGGGTATAATATTTTTTTCTGATTATGTAATAAAGCTATCGTATCAATATATCGTAATCTACTTCCATTGATGTACAAGTTTTGAAATTTACTGTTTCGACTACAACAAGAAAATACGACAGGATTGAAAATATATATTTTGAAACACGCTCGTAATTGCATAAATTGTCCGTCATTCTGAGGACAATGTAAAATTTTTTCTATATAACGTAGTAAGGGTATTATATGTAATTTATAATTTTCCCGTAATAATAATAATAATTTCTGATCTGTAACATTTTTTGTGTTTGGTATCGTAAAATCTGTAACATTTTTTGTGTTTGGTATCGTAAAATCTGTAACATTTACAGGTTCTTCTTCATTTTCATAAAATTGAAAAGGGTATTGTACCCATACAATAAAAACAGCTATGAAAAGGATCACAGCGAGAGTATTTAAAAAAATGTGTTTACTGTATATCATATCGCTAAAATAATAGAATCCGACTAACCTGTATAAAGTTTTTTGTAAAAATGATGAATCATTTAGGTGTATACAAAATCATATGATCATTGTCGGGGAATATATTAGATCTAAGTCGATATTTTTCAGGACATGTCTGTGTAAGATCTATTAATAAATAACCGTATGGTTTACTAGTAGCATCCTCATACGATTCTATGAAATAATTTGAGGTAGTTGGAAAAATCTGTCGAGCCAGTGTGCGGACTTGTAATCTATCGCTTGGATTTTTTAAAAGAATTAAATATTGAGCGTTTATCCTACTCGTACGCATTCCATCAAAAAAGGCATTCTGAACTATATGTATAATTGATATATTCCAATGATGCGATCCTTTAGTAAAAAGTTGAGTTAAACTTTGATCATTCTTCATCTCTTGCATCATATCATCCATAATTAATAATTTAGGTGTATCTTTACTTTTCTGAAGTTCATTCAAATCAGGCGAACCTTGAATAAATTCTACATAAGAACATTTCTGAACTAATTCATCGTAAGCTTCTTGCCATTCCGAATAACACCAATAAATTTTCACAGGAGCAGGGTGAAGCATTTCTTTAGCAAAAATTACAAGTTTTTTAACAAATTGTGTTTTTCCTGATTTTGTTGGAGCAGAAACTATACAGTTAAATGGATGTTTCCATATATAAAACTTTTCATCATCATCATTTGACATCTCTTTTTTCGACAACAACAAAAACCAACCACCTTTTTACTTGAACAATTTTTAAAATGATTTTTATTATTTAAAACAAAATGTTACATAATTATCAAAATTACAATATAAAGCAGTGCACATGTAAAACATAAAGATAGCTGATTATATAAAATAGAATAGCATTACTGTATGCAAAAATATACGCGCAATGTATGTATGTATGAAATTATATATATATATATAACAAGCAAATACGTAAGCAATTACATAAGCAATCAAAATATAGCTAATTAAAACATACAAGCTGTAATGAATGAATGAATGAATGTAAGCAAAACTTTTACAATTTACTGTTAATAAAATCGCGTAGTGTTTTGATAACAACATCATCATCAAAATCATAATGATAACCTTCATCAATAAAACAAGCTACAGTATCCTTAAGAATTTTACGGCCAGTACTTGTAAGTGGTATACATCTAAATATGTCAATCATCTGTTTAAAAGCGCGAAGACTGTAATAACCTTGAACCTCGCCTATAACATATTCAAAACAGTCAATGATAAGTCCCATCTTTTCATATAAACGATTAACTGTTGGTGTAATTGCGATATTATATATGGAATTACGAGCTGGACACTGATGATCCTCAACAATTCCTACCTCTTTCGCGCAATAACAATCAAAAATACACCCATTAAAGATGTCTTGTATAACTAACTCAGCACATATAATTATAAATAATTTTTCACCTTTTACTACTTGCTCATCAAAAAACCATGGAATATCTAAACCCGGAACACGTAACTCACAAATACGTCTGGTTTCGGCGTCCAACGAATTGGTATCCGACGTTGAATCGTAGTCTGGATCATTGAAACAATTGATGAAGAGATCATTAATAAACGACGTTTGAACGCTAGCTTCCTTTTGATCTTCACGAGCATTGCTTTGTTCTCCGGCGAATTTTGTAGCATGAATCCCTTCTTCTTCTTCTTTTATAATTTTCTTATCTGCACCGACTTCTTCTTCTTTAACGATTTTCGGGGTAGAACCATTTTTTCCAGCTACGTCGTCGTTTTCGTTTGTTTTGCGTTTTATCGCTAGCTGGAGATTTGCTGCTAAAGCGTTGTACTCGTTTGAAATAGCTGGAGCTATCTCATGTATCATATTGGTCCAGCGCCAAAATTGCTAAAGAATAAAACATTATATTTTAAAAGAAAGAAAGAATTCATATATCAACTCACTTCTTTAGATAAGCACCATGTCGTTCCATTAAACAGATTGTTAAATCGTACTGTAACCCCGTCGCTCTCGACCAGCATTTTATAACCAAGGTTGATGCCGCATCGACCTCCATGTGAAAATGTCTTTTCAATAATATTGACATTGCGACCTAGTATACCGTATTGTGGTAAAATGAGCTTGAACCCTCGACCGTACGCCTCTTTTGTTTTAGGGTCGACGTTACGAAAATAGATTGACACGTATCTACCTTCAACCACTACAAATAATGCCATGTTTTCGTCTAACATAAACTGGTGTTCCATTTTTGAAAATTCTTGAAGAAATATTAAAGAGAGAGAGAGAGAGAGAGAGAAGCGAGTAGTTTTTGTAGCAACAAAACAGATAAATGTATAAAGTGTTCAAAATTTTTGAGTAAAGGAGGTTATAGTTATAATAAAATAGCCAAGATATATAGCTTATAGCTGTACGAGGAGGAGTTATAAGCATAATAAATATTCAAGACATATATCCTACAGTATTCTACTATTCTGAGGAGTATATGAGAGGAGGAGCTATGTTCTACAAAAATAAAATAAAATGTGTTTATGTGGTACGGTAACCTTTGAGATCAAAGCTAGAAAAATATATGTGTTTTATGTGTTATAGTAATTATCAAGGTCAAAGCTATAGAAGCAATATAGCCACGTGCGCATGAGTTATAAGGGTCTTTAAAGCTTTTCCACATAAAAAGAAAAGATGGTGCAACAGGGTTATAAGCAGCTATTACAGTTATTTTATAGCTTCAAGAATCAAAACAAAAATACTAGGGTTGTACAGTAAAACAGGTTTTCAACTGGTTTTAACTGGTTATATGCTAATAAAATAAGCTAAAGAAATGATATGGGCACGTGTTCATGAGTTATAGAGGTCTTTAAAGCTTTCCCATCATAAAAAAGAAAAGTACTACATTAACATCGTAAACAATAATTAAATCTCTACCATAAAATTAATAGTTTTTGCTGATTTATAAAAATTTTCTATTATTATTATTACTGTATAAGTTTTTGGTGAATAGGTTGTTTTCTATTTTTCTAGTTTATAGTTTTTATATTTTCTAGTTTAGATAATTTTTATAATGAAACCTATTTATGAGGATATTACTTCGGACGAAGACGACATGCCTATGGAAATTTTAGAAGATATTACTTCTGATGAAGACGACGATGAAACAATAGTGAATGAGTCTTCAGAGAATATTACCTCTGAGAAAGAAGAAGAAGAAGAAACAATCGATAATAATGTTATTTTGGAAGAAGAAGAAGAAGAAGAAGGAACTGTTTTAGATTATGATGATGATGAAGATGATCAATACAAAAGTTATACGCCTTACAGTTCTGATGAGGAAGAAATTTACGAAACAGTTCAAATTGGTGGTGGTGGTGGGGGTAGTGGAGGTGTAACGAATGCATCTTTTGTTGCGGATGATTTTTTTGAACTAGGTCAACCCAGTACCGTAAATATTAGGCGTTTTAATACCGAAGGTCGCGAGTACTCTGTGAACTTTCGTAATACCGAACATATGGATGATTTAAATGCTCAAATAGTGCCAACGTTTCAACGTATAGTAGAGCGAATTTCTGAGAATGTCGCTGATAATGCGTTTATAGGGTTTTCCTTTGACCATCCAGATTTGACGAAAGGTCGTGTTTTGATACCTTTTAGACCGAAACATGCTTTAACTGGAGACTTGATTGTAAACACTCTTAACGCTGTTCTTCAATCAAATGAGCAAATACAAATTGATAGTCGTCAGTCTACAATTCGTACCATTGTTGTAACACCACCTGCGGGTAGCGGTAAGCTGATTAAAATTACTTATGTAAGATTTTTATTTATTTATTTATTTATTTAAGGTATTCACAATGCTCATCAATATTTAAAACATAATGATTTTCTAAAAGATAAACGCTGTATTATTCAAATCAGCAACACGGATGATTTATGTTTTGCTAGAGCTCTAGTTGTTGCTAGAGCTTACATTCATAAAAAAGATAAGAATGCTGAGCACAAATGGGAAAGCATTCGAAAGTCTGACAAGTCACATCTGCTGCAAACAAAGGTTGCTAAAGAACTGATGACCTTAGCAGGCTTAGCTAATCATCAAGGAGCTTGCGGTTTTCATCAGTGGGAACAATTGCAAACTGTTTTATTACCCGATTATCAAATCAAAGTTTTTAGCAGAGAACGCTTTAAAGATTTAATATTTAGAGGTTAGAGTTTTTTATTTTTCAATTATTGTGTACGTATTTAGAGTTTTAAGGACCTGAAGCAACGCATGTTTTAAATATTTACCACCATGATAACCATTACTCCGTCATTACAAAGATGCCTGGATTTTTTGACCGCAGCTACTTTTGTCCTCATTGCGATCTGGCCTACAACAACAAAATGGAACACAGATGCAGAAACGTTTGTCCTCTGTGTTACAATACACCCCCATGTAATCAATTTAATGCTCGAAAATGCAAAGATTGTCTGCGTTATTTTAAAAACGATAAGTGTTTTGCTCGACACAAGCTTGTTTTTACTCAAAGAGGTCAATCCAAACGTCAAAAAACAGGGGTATCTATTTGCGATCGTTTCAAAGTGTGCGAACAATGTGATACACTGGTTCGACGAGCACATTCTAATCCTCATAATTGCGGTTATTTTGAATGTAAAACATGCAAGAAAAGCGTACCTAAAAAAGGTAATAGATATGGTGTAATTATTTTATTTTATTTTATATGAAAATTTTTATTTAGATCATTTATGTTTTATGCAACCTGTTGGTAACGAACAAATTGAAGAGGAAGAAGAAGATATATTTGAAACAAATGTTGATGAGGATGAGTGTCTAGATGATAATGAAACAGGAATTACCGATAAGTGTCCTGTTAATCAAAAATTTGTTTTTTATGATTTTGAGACTACACAGGAAAAAATTCTACGACAAAGCGAGTTAGGGGATGTGTTCGAACATGAACCAAATTTATGTGTTGTCCATACTGTATGCGATCAGTGTCGTCAAAACGAGGGAGATTTTTGCTGCAATACATGCGGTCAACGCGAGCGTATTTTCAAAGGATCTACATGTCTAAATGATTTCTGCGAATACCTTTTTGCAAAAGGTATGAAAAACATTACTGCAATAGCTCATAATTCTCGAGGATTCGATGGACAATTTATAATGCAGTTTTTGTATCGTAATGGACATCATAAACTACATATCATCAATAAGGGTGAATTAGTAAATTGTTTATAGTTTTTCATTTTCATCTATTTATTTATTTTTAGGTTTAGAGTTGATGTGTATCAAAGTAGGGTCGATAAAAATTATTGATTCTCTGAACTTTCTTCCGATGCCTTTGGCGGCTTTACCGAAAACATTTGGAATAAGTGAAATATGTAAAGGATATTTCCCTCATTTCTTTAATAGAAAAGAAAATTACGGATATGTTGGCTCATATCCATCACCCAATATGTACGGTTACAATGCTATGAAACCTGCGGCTCGTGCCACGTTTCTGGAGTGGTATAATCAAAAGCTTGAAACAGTAAGTTTGCAAAAGTATAAAGTTTTGCATTTAAATGCATCATTGTTTAGGGTTGTCAATTTAATTTTGATAATGAGTTAATTGACTACTGTCGTAGCGATGTGCAAGTTTTACGACAATGTTGTATGAAATTTCGCGATATTTTTATGGAAGAAACAAATGTCGATCCTTTTGAAAATTCAATAACCATTGCTAGTGCTTGCAACTTAGTTTTCCGACGTTTATTTTTGAAGCCAAATACTATTGGTGTAATACCATACAAAGGTTATGGTAAAGAAGAAAGACAATCTGTTATAGCCTTAAAATGGTTGAAGTGGCTAGTCCATAAAAATGAAAACCTGTATATTCGACATAAACTTAATGGTGGCGAAGTTCAAATCGGAAGATACAAAGTTGATGGTTTATCAGGTAATTTTGTTCAAATTTTTGAAATTTTAATATCTATATATTTGCTCATTAAGACACGACAATTTATGAATTTCACGGTTGTTATTGGCATGGATGCCCTAAATGTATGAAAAATAGATATCAATTAACAGCCGATAATAATACAAAAGCAGTCGATGCATATGAGCGCACTTTTAATCGTGTTATGGAACTTCAATCACTCGGTTATAGCGTAGTGGAAATGTGGGAGTGCGAACTTTTACAACAACTTCACTCAGATCCCGAAATGAAAACATTTTTTGATACAGTCAAAATACCAGAACCTATAAATCCTCGAGAAGGTAAAATCTTGAATTGTTCTTTTTTATTTTGTCAAAAGTTTTCTTGTTTTAGCTTT
>CAWUHX010000065.1:0-90407 GCA_963922205.1 Romanomermis culicivorax
AGCAGTGGTATCAACGCAGAGTACTAAATGAATTAACTAATTAAGAGTGTTTGTGAAAATTCAACCTGATGACTATGTGTCCAAATGCTAATGAATGAATGAATAAATAAAAATTTGATACAATCATTATAGGAATAAAGGAGTACATCACCTGAAATGTAATTTAACTATAACATTCCCAATCTGAAAGGGTATAAGCTCATTCATACTGTTTTTTATATTAATGTCGAGTACCATAATTTCTTTTAATTGACCTGAAATGTAATTTAACTATAACATTCCCAATCTGAAAGGGTATAAGCTCATTCATACTGTTTTTTATATTAATGTTGAGTACCGTAATTTTTTTTAATTGAATGGGTATATAGTGAGGTGTTTCATATAATCGACTCACATTATCTTTGTATTTTCCCTGAACATTTACTATACCTAAAAGTGGTGCTAAAGTATTTCCAACAATCTGATTTTTCAATAATATTACAGTAAACATAAAAACTTTGTAAATCATTTAAATTTGGTGGTTGAATTCCTAACATGTATAAATGATTAGTTCCAGGCTCAGCTAGAAAAACAGCTTTGGATGGTGGAATATGCGTGTTAGAATTTTTTTGGTGGTTTCCCTCCAACAGTATATAAATTAATATTCACAGCTCTATTTAAAAAATCATCAGCAGTTGCATAGGCCGCAGCATTGGTAGCGCTAAATCCAAGAAGTTCCATTAACCATTTGCTTATATCAATTTTACGCAAGATTCTAGCACTTTTTATTTTCAAATTAACTAATCCTCTACCATGTTCATCGTACGAAAACATGATTTCAATGTTAGTTCCAGCAATAGCTGCTCCAATTTTTGCATTCAACTTGTCAATTAATTCAGATATGGTAAAGTAATGTTTTTCAAAAACTATTACTTTAATTTTTTAACCTTATTTCTAACACCATCCCTAATTAATGTTATTACTTCATCTCAACTGGTAATAGTAGCTCAACTATAGGGATATATATTTTCACTCAGCCCTACCTCCCAGTTTCCATCTAGTTTTAAACGGTAAAGTAGATGGGCTGAAAAATCTGAGGGCTTGGTTCCATTTTCACGATTACTAGGTAAAACGATATAAAATTGATCTTCAAAGGTTGTCATTATTTATGATGTTGTCTGTTGTTGTTGTTGTAGGTACAGTCTTCAATGAATTAGATGACTGTAATACTTCCGGTATGGGACTGGGTAATAAATATCCTATTCAAGCGCACAAAAGGCCAACCCACAATTGCTTGTAGAGAGAAATTTATTATAGCTGTAATGACTACAATGTATATTAGTATGACCTGACTGAAGAAACCCACTTCGTTTACAGGTAGACTTTTCCAAAAAACTCCAAACACTAATGCAAGACATTCCGAATGCATACTATTACTACTATCCATTTGAAAAAAAATTTTTTTTATTAAACAATTAATCAATCAATCATAAATTTATAAGAAGGTCGAGCTAGTAAAGTAACCAATTAAACAATACAAAAATATTAAGGAAGCCGAGCTAGTAAAGTAAAGTAAATTTATACAAAAATACATAAAGAAGGAGTTAACTTCTACGAGCATGTACATAATTTATTTGCAGTCGACCTTTTACAGAAAATTTACAATGAAAAAACTTACAAACCAATTTATCATTATAAACAAAATTTGTATTATCAAAACTTTTAAACTTTTTTTACATAGGAACATGTCCCACTTTATAATACAAAAAATATAAAGTATACATGACACAAACTCTACTATTAAAATTTTGTAGATGTTTCTTATTTGTGTATCTTATTGAAGCATTCTTGTTAATATGGTTTATGAAAGCAGGAATAATTGGTGGTAAGCCATAGGAATCAAAATATTATAAAGGGTTATCATTATCAAAATACATAGCTATCCAATGACTTCCTTTTTGAAAATATGTAATCGGTGTTTGCAATTAAAGCTGCAGGTCTTTTAACTATCTTGGGCAGAGTATCGCAAGCAAAAACTCCTAAAAAAAATCCTGATAATAGTGCATCTTGTTGAACATAATATGCCAATTCAAAGTTGTTCATTGTAATCGTTGTTGTCATCGTTTTGTATATCCTTTTCTAAAATCCAGCTGTTGATTTTTCAGGATAACCCTTCCACTTCACAAGCACTCTATTCTGACCATCTGGTAAATGTTTAGTTTTCAAAACCTTTTCAATTTTGTATTCTTTGATATTAGGATTAAAATAAATTTTCTGGAGCAGTTTTTCATAAAAACGTCCTTCTATATCTTCCTCTCCCAAATCTTGAATTCTATAAGGTATATGATTTTTAGTCTTCACAATATGTTTTACTTTGAAAACTTCTTCACTCCATTGAGGTAAATAACCTTTGTCAAATACACCTCTATGTTTGCCAATTCACACATAATCTCCTATATCAAGCTTAGACTTTCTAGTGTATAATCTTTCGGGGTAGAGTTCTTCTTGGACCATTATACATGCTGGGGATAAGGTTTGAGAGTCTTTATAGAATATGTGGTGCATCATGGTTAGACCATTCCATAATCCTTGGGATAGGAGGTTCTTCTCGTGCTGTTGTTTGCATGTAATTTCATCAGTAAGCCCACTTCGAGCCTCATGGAGAGCAAAAAACTGTACATTTCTTAGACTACCATGCCTCACAAACCACTATCAGTAGTACCTCTGCCCCTTCAGGGTGCCACCTATGCATTTTCTAAAAACTGGATGTTTACTTTTCAGCTTGCATGCCTTGTTTCTTAGAGCATATCAAACTGGTTCTTGTATATAAAACTTTCATAGGCAAACTGATAAAGTATAACCTCTATCTCTTGCCTGTTCTAAAAATAGATTTCTCCGAAAACTTGATATTTACTTTTCAGCTGACATGCCTAGCTTGTTTTTTCTTAATGCACTGTAAACTAGTTCTTGTATATAAATCTCACACAGTCAATTGATGACATACTGACAAAGTACTTTCTTTGAAACGTTCCCAGTGTGCATGAAACCTATCTTGTTACAGTGCCAATGGTAGTTTCAATGCACTCACATAGGCAGTTGATGAAATATAGACCATTTGCTTCCTTTTGAAACTTTCGTAGTGTGCATGAAAACTAGCTTCTTACAGTGGAAATGATATTATCAATGCACACAGACCAGCCGCTAGAATCAAATAAGAAACAGATGTTGTTTTTCAACCTGTAACTTTACCAACTTCTCCAAAAACTTGATGTTTACTTGTAAGCTTGATGTTCTGACATTGTGTAACAAACAAAGTACATGCTTAGCTTGTTTTTCTTAGCGCACTATAAACTGGTTCTTGTACACAAAACTCAGATAGGCGAACTGATGAAATATAGCTCTACCTCTCCTGCTGTCTAAAATAGATTTCTCAGAAAGCTTGATGTTTACTTTTCAGCTCGACATTCTGGCGTTTTGAACATACCTAGCATGTTTTTCTTAGTGCTCTGGTTCTCATATGTTAATCTCACAAAACAAAGCCGAATCACTTTCACTTTTTTTTAAACTTTTCCAGTGTTCATGAAAACAAGCTTGTTACAGTGGAAATGGTAGTACCAATGCCGAATCCACGTAGCCAAATCCATACAATCAAATAACAAACATACTTCTCAGAAAACTTGATGTTTACTTGTGAGTTTGATGTTCTAATGTTGGGTAAGAAAGTAAATGCATAGCTGTTTCTCCCAGTGCACAGTAAATAGCTTATTGTTTATCATCTCACATAGACAAAAATCGATGACATATAGTCGCATTGCTTTTACCTATTGCATTTTCGAAAAATAGCCTTCTTGGAAATATAGACAAAGTGCTTTTTGAAACTATTCCAGTGTGCATGAAAACTAGCTCGTTACAGCCCAAAGGGTAGCATCGATGCACATAGACAAGTGTTTCTCATATACAAAACTCACATCGACAAATTGATTAAATATAGCTGCTTCCTCTCACCTCTCCTATAAATAGACTCCTCAGAAAGCTTGATGTTTGCTTTTGTAGATGTGTAGTTTATTTTTTATTTGTAAACTGCTTCTAAGTTTCACTTCATTTCACAGTGTGAGTATCTCTACTTGAGAGCTTACTATTGCTTCAAACTTTCTGTATAAATATCTGAAAAGCTGAAGGAATCATCATCAATCAATATAAAATAATGTATTGATATTTTGAGGAAGACCTGAAAATCAGTATGAGCATTCAATTTTTCATTGCTTTTTAAGAAACTGGTTCATGATGTTGTAATCTAGATATTTTTTATGCCTGTTGTTTGCATGAATCCAAATTATCAAACACTGAAAACTGCATGTAGGCTACATCATATATTCAAACTATTTTTCACAAGAAAGGTAGTTGTCAGAAGAACACCAAGCTTCGAAGATTTTCCTCATTTTCACTATATTTCATGATTTTTCAGGAGAAACTAGTTCATGTTGTTACAATCCAAATATTTTTCTACTAACTTCTTTTTATATGACCCTGTATTCAGAAGATGTAATAGTAAATATTTTTATGCAATACATCACAAAGTGAATTTTAAATCTTGCAGTTGTTTGATTTTGTGTTCATTTTCCAGTAAAATATTTTCGACGTAATGTTAAAGTTGCATGACTTCATCCATTTCCTTTGGTGATGCTATGCCAGAAGTCCGCATAAAAGCATGTTTACTTCAAGGGTCCTCACTTTTACAGCCAAAGTTCTATCCAGTTGAGACATCTATCATGAAATATTTTGATCTTGGTGGTTAAATTTTTGTGCATATTTCTACATACAAGACCTATCCGTCAATTGGAATAAGAGGTTGTCATTTACTAGAGGATGAAGATACACCGGCTGAGGTTATTTCAACAAAAAATGGTGTGAATGTAATTATGCCTCAACTTGACATTCTATGCAACAAATTTGAGCGAATTAATGCAGCATTGATTGAGAATGGTGAAAAGAAATTTGACATTGGATGGAAAACATTTATTTATGCCGAAACAAACAGGGTAATGATCATCAAAAATGACCAAGAATTTCTGCTAAATCAAAATCAGTGGTTTCGATTTTTCTCATTGATCAATGAGATAAAAGAAGCTGTTGAAGAAATCAAGAACAGCTCAAAAGAAGCAAATGATTTGATGAATAAATGAATTTGATTGTTTTGTGGATTGTTCTAAAGTGAAGAAAACATTAAATACATCCAAATTTTCATAACATATACTCATTGATGAAGGACATTGGTGAAGATTATTGACAACCCTCCCCTAGCCAAAATTTAAGTTTGCAACATTTGGCATAATTAGAAAACATAGGTCAGTAGAATTCAGTGATTTTTTACTATTGATGTTGAGATTTTTGTTGGAAAATATTGAAGCTGAATTTAATTTTTGGTAGTAATTGAATTTTTGGTGCTTTTCGATTAAAAATATCGAAATTTTCATCAAAAATGCTGAATTTGAACTGAATTTTCGCATAATATTAGAGTTTTTACTTAATTTTCGAGGAAAAACTGAAGGTTTGAGTAATTTTCAACAAAGAAATTCGAATTTGAAACACATCTTCCAAGAATAATTGAATTTCAAATTGATTTTTCGACAAAATTTTTAAATTTTGAACTGAATTCCTGAAAAATTTGAATTTTAAGTGGGCCTTGATGAACATTGTTGAGATTTTTGTCGAAAAATGTAGAATTTGAACTAAATTTATGAAAAATTTTGAATTTTGAGTGATTTGTGATGAATAATGTAGAAAATTTTGTTAAAAATATTGAATTTGAACCAAATTTAGGTAGTTTTGGTAATAATTCAATATTTGGTTGATTTTTGCTGGAAATGTTGAGATTTTCATCTAAAGGTGCTGAATTTGAGCTGAATTTTTCGAAAATTTCTGAATTTTTTGTCAATTTTTGATGGAAAACTAAGCACTGAGTGATTTATAAGTAAGAAAATTGAATTTAAAACAAATTTTTCAAGAAAAATATATTTTCAACCCTATGCATCAATGCCTGTCTGACTTCCTAGTAGTTTTACATGCCAAATGCATATATCCTTTATTGTCAAAGTCATTGCCCTTGCAACAGCAAGAGTAGCTCTTGTGCCAGCTAACTCTGCAGCAGAAATTTGTTGCAGGTACCTCAACAGCAACAACAGCTATCACAGCAGCAGCAACTTGGCCAAACTTCCTCAGCAGCAATAGCTATGTCAGAAGCAATGACTTGTACTGCTACCTCAGCAGCAGCAGCTACCCAAGCAACAAGAGCTACCTCAGCAGCAACTACCTCAACAGCAACAGCTACCCAAGCAGCAACAGCTACCTCAGTAGCGATGACTTGCTACAGCTACCTCATTAGCAACCACTAGTCTATGGTAAAGTAGCTGCAGCTACCTCTGCAGCAACAGCTACCTGAGCAGCAACCACTAGTCTACAGCAGCAACAGCTGCTCAAGCAGCAACAGCTACTACAAATACTCTACAGCAGAGAACAAATAGTTGTACTTGGCTTCGAGTTTTTTATAACAGGTAAGAGTCATCTCTAGTTTTAATTACTACTAAACTCATTGTACGTAGTAATAATGATTTGTCTTCACTTACCAATTACATAAGTGCACACCTTTACAGTAATAATTTCAATGATTGTTCTGTTTGTAGCTAGATTACATGAGATTATGTCAGGCATATGCAAATTCTGTTTAGTTAAAACGATTGTGAAGCAAAAATTAATGGATTATGACATTATTTCAATTGTGATAAGATGCATTATAGTGAGCAGAATGAGTTGAAAGCATGGGAGAAATTTCTGATCCCTATAAGTAAATTCAAGTTTGATCATTTTACACATTGCAATATAAATCATGTATAATGTGAATCTATCAGCCAGAATACAACTTGCAAGCATCCTGTGGTTTTTGTCTTATTCTTCTCTTCAATGTTTGTGCAGGTATTTTGTTGGTTCATATACTGGAGAGTGCAGTTTGAAACTTCTAGTGTAGATGAACACTGATAAGTTGAAATTCCTTCGATTGTTATGGGTGATTAAATTTACAGTAACATTGAATTTTTAGAATCTTGAAATGTAGAGCTTCCTGATGACAATACACCAGTCCAGCTAATTATGTACTTTTTAGCTATAGAAATCATGTATGAAGTCAGCCTATGAGCCAAAATACAGTTTGTGAGCTACCTGTGATTTTTGTTTTACCTTTCTCTTCAATGTTTATGCAGTTTTCAGTTCACATGCTATTGAACATAGTGTGAAACTTTAGGCGCAGATGGAAACTGATAAGTTAAGATTTCTTTGATGTATACGGACCATTAAGTTACTGTAATATTGAATTTTGAGAGTCCTAAAATGTAGAGCTTTTAATGATAATACAACAGCTCAGCTAATCAAGTAGTTTTTAACTAAAAGAAAGCAGCATTCCTTTGATGAATATTCAAGTTTTATGTACAAGAAGCTGAAACATAACAGCTCAGTACATAAAATATCATAAATATTTACTAATCTTTTATTGTAATGAAAAAATCTTTCATTTTTCCTAGCAACTAGATTTACACATTAACTCTTTCACTTTCCAAGATCATCAAAGAGTTAAACACTTGAGAGTAGTTTCAATCAGTAAATATTTGAAAGCTTCAAAAAATGTTCATTATTTGATCTTCAAATCTGACGTTTTTCTACTACATAAGCAAAAAAGCTCAGAATAATTTTATATTTTTTTCCGAGTTCAGTAATGCCTGACATTTTTCAAATCAATATAATATTTATGTCTCTCAGGCTTATTTCAAATGGATGCTTACAGTGGTTCGTCTTTGGCTGATTTCAAGCAATGATTACAAACGTATGAGGATCACTCAAATCCAAATCATTGGAACAACGCCAAGAAACGTTTTTGTTTACCTTCATTATTGTGAAAGATACCACTAGAAATCTACAGTAGATTCACATGCAGTTTCCTTAATCAAGCTGATTACAAAGAGTTGAAATGTGCTTTATTAGCAAATATGGAGCAGAAAGCAGATGGTAAAAAATTTTTTAAATTTGCAAAAGAAATTCAGTTTTTCTGTATGATTTCTATTTCAAGAATCAATATACACAATTGATACAAAATTTGCAACCGAAATAAGATCAAAAATCGAAATAATTACCAACAAGCTGGTACTGGACTGTTGTGTGCGGGGCAATTGACATTGGGGATATGTTGGATCAATTGTTCAGAAATCTACAAGCTGGCAATGAATCATTCAAGAAAGATTTTGGTACCCAAACAGATTTGTAGCAGAGATTTAGTTTTCTTTATTGCTCTTATATTAGTTTTACAGTTTCAAGGAATTTTGTATTAATATGGTATACAGCAGAGATGCACATCAAAAGTTTGGGAGGGGCCAAACAGATAATTTAGGAAAATGACTCAGAAAAGTGAATTTATGGGTAAACTTGTTTATGATCATTTTCTGTTAATTAATAAAAATCAGACAACCCCTATGTGCATCTGTGATATAGAAATTTTGCATCCCCAGGCAGAACTGTGTTTATTGATATTCAAGACTTTATGTTTAGTTTTATTGGTATTAATTAGTTTTATCAAGTAATCAAACTCTCAGCAGCAAAATAAAGTGTGCTTCACAACAACAACATACATACATACTACAGAAAAGTAATTGAAAAATTTCGATAATTATAACATGTTATATTTTTATAGAACTTTGATTTATTGAGTAAAACTCATGACCTTATGCAAAGTAGCAATTTTTGCATCTTCAGATTTATTGCAGAAAAAAGAGGTCAAAGTAAATATCAAAGTCTATGTGTATTGGTATTTTCATTCATACTGTAACAAGCTATTTTTCATGCAAGCCATGAAAGTTTCACTAAAGGAAGAATGAGTTGGTCATATTTTATGAATTTGTCTGTGTGAGATTTATATATGAGAACTAGTTTACTATGCGCAAATAAAAAACAAGCTATGCATGTACTCTGCTACAAAATGCCAAAATGCCCAGCTGAAAAGCAAAAATCAAGTTTTTCTGAGTAGTTGGTAAAGTTACATCATTGAAAGACAGTATATGTTTGCAATTTCATTCCGTGGACTTGTCCACATGCTTCAATACTCTCATTTACATTATAAGAAGCTGGTTTTCATGTATATGATAGTTTCAAAAGCAGTAGAAGCGACTTGACTTTGTTTTATCAATTTTTCTATGTAAGATTAATGTATGAGCAACATAGAAGCAGTTTACAAATAAAAAATAAACTACACATCTACAAAAGCAAACATCAAGCTTTCTGAGGAGTCTATTTATAGGAGAGGTGAGAGGAAGCAGCTATATTTAATCAATTTGTCGATGTGAGTTTTGTATATGAGAAACACTTGTCTATGTGCATCGATGCTACCCTTTGGGCTGTAACGAGCTAGTTTTCATGCACACTGGAATAGTTTCAAAAAGCACTTTGTCTATATTTCCAAGAAGGCTATTTTTCGAAAATGCAATAGGTAAAAGCAATGCGACTATATGTCATCGATTTTTGTCTATGTGAGATGATAAACAATAAGCTATTTACTGTGCACTGGGAGAAACAGCTATGCATTTACTTTCTTACCCAACATTAGAACATCAAACTCACAAGTAAACATCAAGTTTTCTGAGAAGTATGTTTGTTATTTGATTGTATGGATTTGGCTACGTGGATTCGGCATTGGTACTACCATTTCCACTGTAACAAGCTTGTCTTTATGAACACTGGAAAAGTTTAAAAAAAAGTGAAAGTGATTCGGCTTTTGTTTTGTGAGATTAACATATGAGAACCAGAGCACTAAGAAAAACATGCTAGGTATGTTCAAAACGCCAGAATGTCGAGCTGAAAAGTAAACATCAAGCTTTCTGAGAAATCTATTTTAGACAGCAGGAGAGGTAGAGCTATATTTCATCAGTTCGCCTATCTGAGTTCTGTATACAAGAACCAGTTTATAGTGCACTAAGAAAAACAAGCTAAGCATGTACTTTGTTTGTTACAAAATGTCAGAACATCAAGCTCACAAGTAAACATCAAGTTTTTGGAGAAGTTGGTAAAGTTACAGGTTGAAAAACAACATCTGTTTCTTATTTGATTCTAGCGGCTGGTCTGTGTGCATTGATAATATCATTTCCACTGTAAGAAGCTAGTTTTCATGCACACTACGAAAGTTTCAAAAGGAAGCAAATGGTCTATATTTCATCAACTGCCTATGTGAGTGCATTGAAACTACCATTGGCACTGTAACAAGATAGGTTTCATGCACACTGGGAACGTTTCAAAGAAAGTACTTTGTCAGTATGTCATCAATTGACTGTGTGAGATTTATATACAAGAACTAGTTTACAGTGCATTAAGAAAAAACAAGCTAGGCATGTCAGCTGAAAAGTAAATATCAAGTTTTCGGAGAAATCTATTTTTAGAACAGGCAAGAGATAGAGGTTATACTTTATCAGTTTGCCTATGAAAGTTTTATATACAAGAACCAGTTTGATATGCTCTAAGAAACAAGGCATGCAAGCTGAAAAGTAAACATCCAGTTTTTAGAAAATGCATAGGTGGCACCCTGAAGGGGCAGAGGTACTACTGATAGTGGTTTGTGAGGCATGGTAGTCTAAGAAATGTACAGTTTTTTGCTCTCCATGAGGCTCGAAATGGGCTTACTCATGAAATTACATGCAAACAACAGCACGAGAAGAACCTCCTATCCCAAGGATTATTGAATGGTCTAACCATATGCACCACAAATTTTATAAAGACTCTTAAACCTTATCCCCAGCGTGTATAACCGTCCAACAAGAATTGAACCTAGAAGGTTTCAAAGTTCAAGTTTCAGTCATAAAACACACGATGTTCAAAAAACACAACTAATCGACGTAAACGTCATGATATTAAAATTCCAACATGTGGATATAATGTCTGATCAAACATACTTTTGATTTATAATATTTGTTATTTTGAATACGTAATTGTTTCTAACTGCTTCTAAACCATATTTTCTGCTTTGGGGTTTCAAGAGTATTTTTTGTCTTAATCTACTCATTTCAGCAATTTCTTCATCCATCACGATCCTTCAGAGTAAATTATTTATTTGATGAACTATATCTCGAACCTATGGTTCTAAAAATCAGAGATATCACCTGGTCACTAATAGTCTCAAGAATTTGTGCATGAAATTTTGAGGCGTGAAAATCGTTTCACCGACTTAACAATTCATAGAAATAAGAATTAATTAATATTTTGTTAATTTATTATATTATTAATATATTCTTAATTTAATTAATTAATAATTAGAATTAGGATTTAGAATTAACCTAAAACACTTTTTATTATGTCCCGTTATCTCGAATGTGTCTCGCTAAAAGTCCCTCTACATCGAGTAATGATGCCTTAGAACGGGTTCGAGTCAACGTCTGTAAGAATCACCTGGAATATGAACAACGTGGATGAGTCTGAATTTTGTTTTTACTCGTTTGCACATGTTGTGCAAACGAGGAAATTTTTTTTCACATTTTTCACAAAAATTTTTTTCGTTGAGCTATAGCGGTGTAAAGTGTTACAAATTCGCATATGCGAATAATTTCGTATTATCACTTGTATTTTTTACAATTTTGGGAATATGAATCAATAATAGATTAAACAGGCTTTTGCAAACATATGCGCAATTTTCTCCCCGAATGTTATTCCTAATACAGTATTAAAAGCGAAAAAATAATATTTTCACTTTTGTTAATATTTCACTCACAACTCGAGGTTACATTTTTCATGTTCAATCTATTATTGATTAAGAAAACTGCGCTTGACGATCTATAAAATTGTGAAATTTACAAGTGATAATATGTTATTATTTGCTTATGCGAATTTTGAAAACTTTACACCGCGATAGCTCAGTGAAAATTTTTTCTGCAAAATGCTTATCGGATACGAAATCAGCATAAAAAATTGTAGAGTGTGTCTTCAAACGAGAGAAAAACAATGTTTTGACTCAGCCTCACTCAAGGTGGTCCTCACAGAAATGAACTCTCAATCTTACAAGCTTTCTCAATGAAGTTTTGCAATGTAATTGAGCGTTTAAAATTTATGTAACCAAATTCATGACATTTGCTTGAATCGTCAAACAGTTTTGTGTTAGTCACTCTTTTTACTATAGACTGTTTTTTATAAAATGCTTCCAAATAGAAAAGTGACACAAATGAGTACTGTCGTCGAAATCGTTTACATAAAGCTCTTACCGTGAAATTTTTCACTTAAAAAACTGCTAAAGGTGAGATCAGTATGCTCACAAATTCCCAATCTTATATGGAACATCGTTTATCAGAAAATCGTGAAAATCTGAAACACTGCTTGCTTCCCACTTTTATTATTTAGAAGCATTTCAAGAAAAACAGAGTATAGTAAAACATTGTTCATCAAAAGTGTTTGACTCTGGAAGAGTTGAGGTACTTTAATTAATCCAAAGAACAAATTTAATCGACTTTAACTTACGAAAAACGGCGCAGGAGATATTGCATGTTTATTGTGTATTGGCCGCCTATCACTAGTGCCCGTTGGCGCACGAAGTTGACTTCGGCCATCGACAGCTAATGACTCGTGTGTATCTTGGATTTCATCGCTTGGATTCCGCTCCTAATTGTGAATAAAAATTTTAAGCTTGGGGATGTTCATTATTTAGTTTTCAATAAAATACCGATAAAAGTTGCCTCACTAGTGCCGTTGCCTTGGTGTGACATGCTAACTTATGGGGGGGGGGCAACAAAATTTTTTCATCTTCGGAAAATGTACCTTTCAAAAAAGCACCGTTACAAAATAAGCTGTATACTATTTTGGGGTAAAAGGATTTGGTGCAGTTTTCAGGATAACCGAACGTCGCGGTTATTGTAAATTTTTGCACGCGTTTGGGATAACGGGATTTGATGCGTTGTTCGGGGATGATGAGGCCTTCGGTGGGAAGTAACGGAACTTTCGGGGTAATGACACAGAATCCTTCTGTTACCATCACTCCCCTACGAGCGCCAGTTTTGCTTGACACACAACGACGGAAATGAGTGCAACAAAAGGTGTATCCCCAGGTTGTGCCTTTATTCTCCGAACGTCCCTATACTCCGAAGGTCCAGATTCCTCCAATAATAATTTTTACCCGAACGTCCCGATTCACCAAATACTAGGGATGGGACGGATTCACGTCGGATCAGTATCTAGATCAAGAAAACTGCAATCGTCGGATCTGGATCCTATAGTTTGTTTTTCTTGAAATACTTCTAAATAATGAAAGTGGAAAGCAAGTAGTATTACAGATTATCCCGATTTTCTGATGAAAAGTATTCAATATAGGACTGGAAATTTGTCGGCATACTGACATCATCGTTAACAATTTTTCGAGTGAAACATTTTATGGTAGGAGCTCTCTGCAAACGATTTTGACGACAATGCTGATTTGTGTCACTTTTCGATTTGGAAGCATTTTATAAAAAACAGACTATAAATAGATACCCGACTGGACCCAGACCGGATCCGGATCCTGTATATAGCATATATACATGTGAATGAATAATCGTGCAAATATGTTTAATTTTCCAAAATCAAATTGTATGAATTGAACTTTCTTGGAAGTTCAAAAGTTATTATGATAATCATTGAAATAAGAACCAAATTGAAACAAGAGCACAAATTTTTCAGGATAGGTTTTTTTGCAAGCTTTCATCTGCAGGAATGCAGGAATGATTAAAGAAATTGTGGACTGAAGAAGTTTTTATTGTTCCAAATAAATATAAGTTTTACTTTCGGTTCAGATTTTCACCCGGAAAATGATAGTATTGAATAAGTGGAGGACTTGCGTGCGAAAAATTAATGATTCCATGTTCATCGCAATAGGAAAATTCCATTGAGATAAAAAAATAATTTTCGATGCCTCATGAGAATAAATGTCGCTTGACAAAAGCCTTCCAGAATGTGACAAAGTTAACAACAAGATTTTAGTTATTTTTTTGACAATAATTCAAACTTCAACGACATTTACGTCATACTTCATTCCTTCCGGAACTAGTTACTAGAAAATGCCCCGATGGGGCAGAAAAAAGAAGATTATACTTGCTTGGATAGTTGCTAAGCTAGAAAAGAAAGTGAACTATATTTTTGAGAACTTTGGTTAAAGTTGGAAAAAATTCTTTCCGTTATATAGGATTTTCATTCTTTCTCGAAAAAAAATTTCCATGTCTGTGAAAAAAGTACATTTTGCAGCATTGCGCATTTTGTCGTTCTCCTGGCATCAACTACAGTAAAACTTTTCTATATGACAATTATATGCATATGACTTCAAATGTAAAGAAATGATAGACCAATGGCATTCTAACTACCGACCGATTCACAACTTCTGCCTCGCACACTAGCTGGAAAATGGTGAGGGAGACATATTATAACCATAATCTCGACATTAAGCTGGTTATAGTCTCGATGACATTCAAATTATACCGAACTTGAGATCAAACCGAGTCGTCTTTTTGTTCGAGATCTTGAGCTCGAGCTTAAACCCCTTTAGTGCCACTGGGCCTTGGTTACTTGCGTAGTGAATTCCATACGATATGTTATATATAAAGAGTGAATTAAACGTACCTTAGACAATCGATTTAGTTTTAAGAAGACTTTGTGCTGTAGCCTTTCCTAAAAAAACTGAGTGGGATTTCATGTGTCACTTTCCCAGAGTTGATTCCTGTTTTATTGACACTAAAATTAGAAAAAAAGCTCACGTAGTTAGAAGCACCATCGTGTGAGGGGGGCATGGGGGTACAAACTACTCCAAGGGTTTTGAAACTGGAAAATTTTTTTATGAAAAATAATTTTTTGTTCAACTTTTTTTGAATTTTGTCACAAAAAGTGCCAAAAAACCAAGGTCCACCCCTGTGCCCTCCTCAAAATTTCGGAGATGCACATGTTACGTTGGAAAGTGTGTTGACGCACTCAGCTGCAGAATATACTTTTCCACAGACATGGAAAATTTTTTTGAAAAGAATGAAAATCCAATATAACGGGAGTGAATTTTTTCCAACCTTAACCCATGTTCTCAAAAATCTAGTCCACTTCCTTTTCTAGCTTGGCAACTATCCAGGCAAGTATATTTTTCTTTTTTCTGCCCCATCAGGGCATTTTCTAATAACTAGTCCACCTGTTTTTAGTGGACCCCAGCCATGCATGAAAACCTTCGTGGAAGCACATAGAAGTTTCAAATTTGGTAACTTTCACATCAAAGAAACAATAAAAAATCTTAAAGCTACGAATTCTCACTTTCGATAAAAGTGAAAGATGTGTAAACTGCATAGAACCTAACACATTGTAAACATTGTGTAAACTGACCATTTCCATTGATTTCCGCATGATCAGGAGCCCGTCAACCCCAAAACCGCAGAAATACCTTTGTTTGCACACAGAACAATTTTTTGTGTGAGGTGACAGTGTCCATTGAATTCCCCATGATCAGAAACCTCTTACTCCAGAAATCGCAGAAATACATTTGTTCACACTCAATATAATTTTGTGTGTAAAGTGATCGCATTCATTAAATTCCCTGTGGTCGAAAACTCCTTCCTCGAAAAGTCACGAAAATGCGCTTGTTTAAACACGGGATATTTTTTTTGTGTTAAGTGACCGCATTTATTGAATTCGCCGTGGTTCAAAACTCCTTGCCCCACATTATCACGAAAATACGCTTGTTTACACTCGAAATAATTTTTCGTGTAAAACGACCGCGTCCATCGAATTCCCAATGGCCAAAAACCCCTTCCTCCAAATAGTCATGGGAGTACCTTCGTTTACATTAATGGTGATTTTTTGTGTAAAGTGACTGAATCTATTGAATTCGTTTCGATCGAAAACCCCTTCCACCAAAAAATCACGAAAATACGTTTAGTTACACCCGGGATAATTTTTTGTGTAAAGTGATCGCATTTATTAAATTTCCTGTCGTCGAAAACTGCCTCCACAAAATTATCACAAATATACGCTTGTTTACACGCCAGATAATTTTTTGTGTAAGCTGACCGCGTCCATCGAATTCCCAATGTTCGAAAACCCCTTCCTCCAAAAAGTCACGGGAGTATTTACGTTAGTGATTTTTTTGTGAAGGTGGCCACATCTATCAAATTCGCTTCGGTCGAAAAACCTTGAACCAAAAATCACAAAAATGCGTTTGGTTACAACCGGGATAATTTTTTGTGTAAAGTGACCGCATTCATTAAATTCCCCGTCGTCGAAAACCCCTTCCACAAAATTATCACGAAAATACGCTTGTTTACACCCCAAATAATTTTTTGTGTAAGCTGACCGCGTCCATCGAATTCAAAATGGTCGAAAACCCCTTCCTCCAAGAAGTCACGGGAGGATCTTCATTTACGTTAGTGATTTTTTTGTGAAAGTGGCCACATATATCGAATTCGCTTCAGTCGAAAAACCTTGAACCAAAAATCACAATAACCCTACTGGTTCAATTGAGGGGCACCGTAGTGCATAATGCTGCAAAAATTATCTTTTTGAAGCAGTAACTTTATATAACAAAATTGTCAAATTTCGCGTGTCAAATCCGGGACTTTGGACAACCACATTATTGAATTGAGGCCATATTTAAAAAAAAAGAAAAATCGCATTTGAGATTGCACCCCCAAGATGCTTAGGCCGAAGTATGGAGCTTGGATATGGCACACCCATAGCTGGGCATGGTGGAACTGGGGACCCTTAAAAAGTACATTTTTTGCATGTCTTTGGGGCCCCACCGAGCACCACTTGCAGATGGAGGCGAAATGACAAAAAAGCACCCCATAGTTCGCCTTTATGCCCGAAATTATTAAAAAACCCGAAGGTGCTAGCTCTTACAGTTTTGGCGCTAGGGTGGGGGGATATGAAATTTGGGGGCCAAGTATATTATAGGTTGACGCTATCGCGCCACCTATGATGATGGATGCAGCGAAGTCGCGCAGCTAAACTTTTCTATAAAATTATGGAAGGCTCTTTGAATCTATTCAATAAATTTTTCCTTCATAATACAGAGTCCTTGATGAACGCTTTTCTAAATCATTTCAAGATTATCGAAATTGATTTCCTGATTTCTAGTAAGGCTGTGATTTCCGAAACTCAGTTTTCGGGAAAAATTTTCTTCGAACTGAAGGAACTAACAATTTACATTGTTTCCAGGAAAAATTAGCAACTTATGCAATGTAAAAGTAGTTTTTGTCCATTATTGGTAAAACGGAATTTGATAATGTCGGGGAGTAGGCACTTTTGAAGAGAAGGGAAAATCAGTGTTTGATTTAAAGCATTCTTGGGAGAAAAGGTAAATTACGGGAATAGGGATACAAGTTCCATTTTTCTCATTTTCCTTCATCATCATGCTTATCAATGCTGGTTGATCGAATATGCTGGGGGGTCAGCAAAAAACCTGCTGAGTGACATCCAAAATCTGCTCCGGGTCAAGACCTTCCTATTTGCGTGTATGCTTGTACCAATATTCATTTTGACCAAAATTACAATGTTATGAATAATGACGTGATGTACTTTGAAGCACCATAAATCAATATAGGGTAACATTATTTTCCATGTTTTTTCCTATTGAAAGTCATATGATTTATCTTTATGCGGACAAATTTTGAACTTCGGCCCGAACTTATTTGGATCACTGCAAACCAAAGTATGAAAAATTTTGACAGGTAAATCTGTAATTTTTTGCGTTCTTCTGTTCATAAAAAAATAAAAAACTATTTTTAATCATGAATATGACACACCAATTTAGCATAACATTTATTCCATCATTCAAAGAATAATTGAACAAAATATAATACAAATTGACAGAACTGTACATGAAAATGTAACATCAACCATTCTTGCAGTTTTGTGCAAGTTTTCCCAACTCCACATGCTAATACCATCGTGAAAAGTGATTTTTGACTTCATTCAAAAAACTGATGTTGTTGTTTTCAACATCGAGAATCTAAAAAATGGCTAATTATCAGCATATCCATAATATACCATAGTAGTAAGGCCGGACGGTATAGGTCGTATAGTTAAGGATACCCCTATCTTTTGTGTACGACCTATAATTTGTCATTTTTGACCGATTTATTGGTCGTACGGTAAACATATACAGTCAATTTTTGGCCGATTTATAGGTCATATGGTAAGCATATACAGTCAATTTTTCATCGATTTATAGGTCCTATGGTAAAGGATACAGGTTCTAGAGTTACCATAATAGTGGAATTATGGTAATTTTTTGATTACGGTAATAGTGGAGTTAGGGTAATAGGTGTGTTACTGTAGGCGGAAAAGGAAAATCGATGATGAACAGAAAATGGAAAAGGAAAACTAAAGTGAACAAAAAAATGGAAAAGAAATAAGAAGAGATCCAGTGTAAAAACGGCTTCTCCCGTGGGCAGAGGAAGCCTTCCAAAAATTTGCGCCCCTGGACCCCCTTTGACAAAAGGGCGCCATCTGCAGGCGTAAATATGTTCGGAGGTCCCATTCCTGAATGATCGTTCAAGTCAATAAATGTCAGAATGGTCAAATTGGTCAGTAATGGTCTGTTTAATGAGTAAAATCTTGAAAGAGTCAATACGCAATGAAACATTATCCTTACGGGTGCATGCATATAAAGTTTGAGAGTTTGATTGTCTGCCAAAAATGACCGAGAAGGTCTTTTATAAAAAATGACCAGAACGAGCTGGCCATAAAAAGCATGTAGACCAATGAGGTGTTTTATGGAAAAATGACCGGAACGGGATGGTCCTAAAAAGCGTGTAGAAAATTTGGAGAGTTGAAAAAATCTTTATGTATCAAAACGAAAAATTCTTAAATCGATGCAACATTTTAGTTTATTGTAAAACTTTTGAAGCACTGTATTATTTTTGTTTATCACAAAAATACTGTAGTCTGAATACAAAAATAAAAAATAATGATGATAATGTGAACAAAATTGGAGAAACAAAAAAGAAAGCATGTATAACAATGACTCCCTCCACCCATGGAGGAAGTCATTGTTATATATGCTTTCGATAAAACTTGAAACATTATCCCTACGGGTTTATACTTATAAGGTCGTAAATGACCAACTTCATTTATACAAAAATGATCCAGACGAGTCGGACATAAAGCGCGTGTAGAAAAGTGAGCACTTGAGATGTAAAAATATTCTAGACGTAAAAACGTTACTGATACTACAAAAATATTCAAAGAAAAGAAAAGAAAAGAAAGAGAAAAGAAAACACAAGATGTATATAAATTGTAACAGGAGGTTAAAGGTCTACTAAAACATCAAGGGTAGCCATACATGAACGCTACTCTGCGTATAGAAAATTGATACATTATATTGCATAATGATTTATACAGGTAGATACGGTTTTGTATACAGAGTGTTTTCCAGAGCAAACATAGAAAGGTTAGACAGCTGAAGCCGTTTAGATCGTAAACCAATTAGAAATGCTAGAAAAGGTCAAAGGTTCTATAAAACACCGTAGCAAGAGACACTTTACCAAAATAATTAAGGTGGTGATTATTGTTATTTTGATAGTTTTCTAGAATAACCTAGAACCTAGAACCCTCAAAGAGATGTTTCACCAAAACAATTAAGGTGGTGATTATTGTTATTTTGATAGTTTTCTAGAATAACCTAGAGCCAAGAACCTTCAAAGAAAAACCGAAAAGATTCAATCAAAAAGCAGAAAAAACCAGAAAAGGTTTAATGAGGGCAAAAGAGGTATAAATAGAAAAAATAGAAGAAGAAGAATCATTCTTATTTTTGTACCAGGGCGAAGCCAAAAGACAATATCAATGGAGGCGGTGTTCATCACATTCGTTTCGGTGTTAAGAGCCACCTACGAGGCTTATGGTATGCTGATTTTACAAATATTTTGATTTCAAAATTAATATGGATGCTATTTTAAAATATTAAAATATTATTATTAATTTAGAGCCGTTTTTAATGATGACCGAAGTTGAGGCGTGGGTGTCTGTCTTTTGGAAAGAGGCGTCAGCCGAGTTCAAGACCTGGTCGAAAAGCCAGCGAGGAGTTGAATATCTGGCTAGACAGAAACCCTTTTGGGGTTTTATGAAACGTCTACGCGGATGTTCGAAAACCCTTCGCTGACCGATGACCACCTAGCCTCACACCTGTGGAACATCCTCCCTCCGGGTGCGAGGGCTGAATGGGGAAACACCGACGATCGTTATGTCGAGGAGAGGATAGGGTTGGCGCTACCGGGCTTCTAGTAAGTTCTGATGTTATACTTAAACCATGTCTTAGATCTATAAATTTTATAGTTAATGAGAGTAAAAATTGTTATAAGCTTTTACTTCAATATTTCAAGATAAATATGTATAGGTTAAATTGTACTAACCACAGTATGTTACAGATTTTTAGTTCATGTATATATTAACATATAGTATATAGTTAACTTGCCTAAAACTTACCATAGAACAGATGCTATTTACTGTATAATTCTGTATTGAATGTATACATGTAAGTAAGTAAGTAAGTAAGTAAGTGAGTAAGTATGTACGTACATATGTATGTGTATGCAGTTAAGTAAATTGATGAAACATTGTTTCTAGAATATTCTAGAAGCATTCAATTTTTTACACAATTTTATACAATAAAAATTTATGATAAAATAAAGACTGTTGATAGATTTTGTACCTATTAGTAAGCAGTTAAAATGATATATTAGAGCAAAAATTTTTGTTTAACTAAAATAGTTTTTAAATTTTGTATAAATTTTAGTGGCTATGCCTGAAGCCAGTAGCAAGGGCTGCGGTGGCCATGGCGGCGGGGATGGTAAAGGAGGATTAATGTAAATAGTAATTTATGTAAGTAAAAAATTTTTGCAAAATTTTTAAAACTTAATGTTTTTATTTTCAGGTAAAATTTGTATATATGTATATTTATTCAATTTTGTTTGTTTTAAAAATAAAATAAAATTAAAATAATAAAAATTAATAAAATTTTTATTTATTGAATTTTATAGTAGTGGTTGTTTCTTTAGAGTTATAGTGTGTGTCAGCTGTTGGAAAATGAAGAAAGGGTTTACTGTAGTCAAATAACTAAAGATGTATGAGTGAGCGAGATGTAGAGAATATGTACAAAATGATTGCATAAAGTATAGTGTTGCTCCTATTGAGATTTTTTGTATTATATAGCTTTCTATAGGTCTTAGGGTAAAAAGAATGGGCAAGATAATTACAGAGAGTACTGTAGAACTAAAAAAGAGAGAATAAAGGAAAGAAGGAGTAATAGAAGGAAGCTCATTTATAATTAGAGATAAATTGAAAGAATATTTATAAACAATAGTTAATGAGAAAGGTTGTATAAACAAAACTATAAGTGATTTTTATTATAAAAAATGAAATATACATCATATAAATATATAGCGCATTTAAATACTATAATCCGTAAAAGTTTCACAATTTTATCAATCATTACGAGAGAGTCAAATTCTGCATATATAAGTGCTTCAATACCACCATCTGGTATATCCTCTCCAAAATTCATCTGTAAACTGATGGTTCCTTCACGTACAAGTTCCCAAAAATTACCATCCATACCACAAGGAGTCAAATCAAAAACAAAAAGGGTGTTATGGGTTGTAAAAGAATTTCGAGTAATTTCATTGCCCTTGTTATCTGTACCAATTCCTACACCCTCAAATAATTGTATAAAAGTGTGCAAATATTTGTTTTCTTTAAAATTTAACATATAAGGCCTTTTAGGTAATGTTGTAGTACCACTTGTCATTTTAATTTCGTTTAACCCGAAATGTTTAAGATTGGAGGGGCTTTGATAATAATCACACCTAGCAGCCACACCATCAACAAGCCCCACAACGAGAGGACGAGGTAAAGGACCTGTGAACAACCAGTTTAGAGGAGCTGAGCGAGGACTAGTTGTTATGTATAGACTTGTAACATGACATCGACAAATAGGGTATTTTGCAGCTGTATTTTGTAACATGGATTCAATAGCTAGATTGATATTATTGGCAACTTCAACTTTTTTAATAAATAAAGACATTTTTTTAACCTCAATCTTATAAGCTTCGTTGTCAGTAGATATAAAATTTTGCAAGCAAAAATCATCTCTATGTCTGTATAAATCAATTTTCAAGGTACATTGGTTCAATAGAAAACGTTCTTGCATAAATAGATCAGCATGTATAGGGGCCATTAATTCAACAACTGCACTGTTTTTGAACATTTGAACTCTTTCCAAGGCACCCTTGTGTTTCTTTATATCAAGAACATCGCCATTTTCAAAAGCATAACCAGCAGCTGCAACATGTGTCGACTTAGCATCACAACCATAGTTCAATTCGGTTTCCAAATAAGATCTGTAAGCGTATCTATCCCCACTAAAATGTTAAAATGTTAAAAATAAAAAAACATGAACATACATTTAATTATAAAACTTACCTTTCAGATATTAATTTTCCATTTAAGTACATTTTGATCTGTTTAAAAAATGTTTTGCGGATCAAATTAATTGGCGCCACAATGTTATCATTGAGATTGTTGTTGGCATCCGATGATAAAGTGCAAGCAGTACCATTAGTTTTTGTAATTCGAATAGTAAAATATATAAAATTTTTTGATAAATCTAGCATATATGAATCAGGTGAAATAACAAATTTGTAGGGTCCTTCATTAGTACAAAGATTCTGGAGCAGAATTTCAGACCAAAAACTTCTATGAATAGCAACTTGTGTTTAAGGTATGGTAAATAAATTTAATTGGGTTATACTACTAGGAGAGGATGCAGCATCAATAAATTTACTCATTTTGAATAGATATCCATGAAACCAACTACTCTACCTGGAATCTTTTTTAAGAATGAGAAACGTGAGTTCAGATGTTCACGTTTATGTTGTTTTTGATGCTGATGATGATGATGATGTTGATGACCATCATATAACTTTTTATTGCTTTTTATATGTATTGTATAATTTATATGTTCACGCTTTCCTAGACCTTTTCCTTTATGAATGCATTCAACCGTTTCATGTAATAAGTTGCCAGCTGCATTTCGTCCATGCTCAGCAACACTTTCTTTAAAAGAACCAGCCTGTACCACATCGCCTGCAATTTTGGAACCTGCAGCAAGTGCATGCTTTCCTGCTGATTTTAACAAAGGCATAGCTAGGCACCACAAACTCCTGAAAAAATTACCAACTGCAGCTCCCTGATGTCTACAATAATACGGGTATGCTGCTCGCAAACCTTCTAAGGTACCACCTAACTGAAATTGAATATCTTGAATGCTGCATTGATAAATATTGATCCAGTAATAAACGGTTTCGGGGATAAATACGGTATGCATATTTTGCTTTGAAAATCAGAAGGAAGAACTAAATGAATTAACTAATTAAGAGTGTTTGTGAAAATTCAACCTGATGACTATGTGTCCAAATGCTAATGAATGAATGAATAAATAAAAATTTGATACAATCATTATAGGAATAAAGGAGTACATCACCTGAAATGTAATTTAACTATAACATTCCCAATCTGAAAGGGTATAAGCTCATTCATACTGTTTTTTATATTAATGTCGAGTACCATAATTTCTTTTAATTGACCTGAAATGTAATTTAACTATAACATTCCCAATCTGAAAGGGTATAAGCTCATTCATACTGTTTTTTATATTAATGTTGAGTACCGTAATTTTTTTTAATTGAATGGGTATATAGTGAGGTGTTTCATATAATCGACTCACATTATCTTTGTATTTTCCCTGAACATTTACTATACCTAAAAGTGGTGCTAAAGTATTTCCAACAATCTGATTTTCAATAATATTACAGTAAACATAAAAACTTTGTAAATCATTTAAATTTGGTGGTTGAATTCCTAACATGTATAAATGATTAGTTCCAGGCTCAGCTAGAAAAACAGCTTTGGATGGTGGAATATGCGTGTTAGAATTTTTTGGTGGTTTCCCTCCAACAGTATATAAATTAATATTCACAGCTCTATTTAAAAAATCATCAGCAGTTGCATAGGCCGCAGCATTGGTAGCGCTAAATCCAAGAAGTTCCATTAACCATTTGCTTATATCAATTTTACGCAAGATTCTAGCACTTTTTATTTTCAAATTAACTAATCCTCTACCATGTTCATCGTACGAAAACATGATTTCAATGTTAGTTCCAGCAATAGCTGCTCCAATTTTTGCATTCAACTTGTCAATTAATTCAGATATGGTAAAGTAATGTTTTTCAAAAACTATTACTTTAATTTTTTAACCTTATTTCTAACACCATCCCTAATTAATGTTATTACTTCATCTCAACTGGTAATAGTAGCTCAACTATAGGGATATATATTTTCACTCAGCCCTACCTCCCAGTTTCCATCTAGTTTTAAACGGTAAAGTAGATGGGCTGAAAAATCTGAGGGCTTGGTTCCATTTTCACGATTACTAGGTAAAACGATATAAAATTGATCTTCAAAGGTTGTCATTATTTATGATGTTGTCTGTTGTTGTTGTTGTAGGTACAGTCTTCAATGAATTAGATGACTGTAATACTTCCGGTATGGGACTGGGTAATAAATATCCTATTCAAGCGCACAAAAGGCCAACCCACAATTGCTTGTAGAGAGAGAAATTTATTATAGCTGTAATGACTACAATGTATATTAGTATGACCTGACTGAAGAAAACCACTTCGTTTACAGGTAGACTTTTCCAAAAAACTCCCAAACACTAATGCAAGACATTTCCGAATGCATACTATTACTACTATCCATTTGAAAAAAAATTTTTTTTATTAAACAATTAATCAATCAATCATAAATTTATAAGAAGGTCGAGCTAGTAAAGTAACCAATTAAACAATACAAAAATATTAAGGAAGCCGAGCTAGTAAAGTAAAGTAAATTTATACAAAAATACATAAAGAAGGAGTTAACTTCTACGAGCATGTACATAATTTATTTGCAGTCGACCTTTTACAGAAAATTTACAATGAAAAAACTTACAAACCAATTTATCATTATAAACAAAATTTGTATTATCAAAACTTTTAAACTTTTTTTACATAGGAACATGTCCCACTTTATAATACAAAAAATATAAAGTATACATGACACAAACTCTACTATTAAAATTTTGTAGATGTTTCTTATTTGTGTATCTTATTGAAGCATTCTTGTTAATATGGTTTATGAAAGCAGGAATAATTGGTGGTAAGCCATAGGAATCAAAATATTATAAAGGGTTATCATTATCAAAATACATAGCTATCCAATGACTTCCTTTTTGAAAATATGTATCGGTGTTTGCAATTAAAGCTGCAGGTCTTTTAACTATCTTGGGCAGAGTATCGCAAGCAAAAACTCCTAAAAAAAATCCTGATAATAGTGCATCTTGTTGAACATAATATGCCAATTCAAAGTTGTTCATTGTAATCGTTGTTGTCATCGTTTTGTATATCCTTTTCTAAAATCCAGCTGTTGATTTTTTCAGGATAACCCTTCCACTTCACAAGCACTCTATTCTGACCATCTGGTAAATGTTTAGTTTTCAAAACCTTTTCAATTTTGTATTCTTTGATATTAGGATTAAAATAAATTTTCTGGAGCAGTTTTTCATAAAAACGTCCTTCTATATCTTCCTCTCCCAAATCTTGAATTCTATAAAGTATATGATTTTTAGTCTTCACAATATGTTTTACTTTGAAAACTTCTTCACTCCATTGAGGTAAATAACCTTTGTCAAATACACCTCTATGTTTGCCAATTCACACATAATCTCCTATATCAAGCTTAGACTTTCTAGTGTATAATCTTTCGGGGTAGAGTTCTTCTTGGACCATTATACATGCTGGGGATAAGGTTTGAGAGTCTTTATAGAATATGTGGTGCATCATGGTTAGACCATTCCATAATCCTTGGGATAGGAGGTTCTTCTCGTGCTGTTGTTTGCATGTAATTTCATCAGTAAGCCCACTTCGAGCCTCATGGAGAGCAAAAAACTGTACATTTCTTAGACTACCATGCCTCACAAACCACTATCAGTAGTACCTCTGCCCCTTCAGGGTGCCACCTATGCATTTTCTAAAAACTGGATGTTTACTTTTCAGCTTGCATGCCTTGTTTCTTAGAGCATATCAAACTGGTTCTTGTATATAAAACTTTCATAGGCAAACTGATAAAGTATAACCTCTATCTCTTGCCTGTTCTAAAAATAGATTTCTCCGAAAACTTGATATTTACTTTTCAGCTGACATGCCTAGCTTGTTTTTTCTTAATGCACTGTAAACTAGTTCTTGTATATAAATCTCACACAGTCAATTGATGACATACTGACAAAGTACTTTCTTTGAAACGTTCCCAGTGTGCATGAAACCTATCTTGTTACAGTGCCAATGGTAGTTTCAATGCACTCACATAGGCAGTTGATGAAATATAGACCATTTGCTTCCTTTTGAAACTTTCGTAGTGTGCATGAAAACTAGCTTCTTACAGTGGAAATGATATTATCAATGCACACAGACCAGCCGCTAGAATCAAATAAGAAACAGATGTTGTTTTTCAACCTGTAACTTTACCAACTTCTCCAAAAACTTGATGTTTACTTGTAAGCTTGATGTTCTGACATTGTGTAACAAACAAAGTACATGCTTAGCTTGTTTTTCTTAGCGCACTATAAACTGGTTCTTGTACACAAAACTCAGATAGGCGAACTGATGAAATATAGCTCTACCTCTCCTGCTGTCTAAAATAGATTTCTCAGAAAGCTTGATGTTTACTTTTCAGCTCGACATTCTGGCGTTTTGAACATACCTAGCATGTTTTTCTTAGTGCTCTGGTTCTCATATGTTAATCTCACAAAACAAAGCCGAATCACTTTCACTTTTTTTTAAACTTTTCCAGTGTTCATGAAAACAAGCTTGTTACAGTGGAAATGGTAGTACCAATGCCGAATCCACGTAGCCAAATCCATACAATCAAATAACAAACATACTTCTCAGAAAACTTGATGTTTACTTGTGAGTTTGATGTTCTAATGTTGGGTAAGAAAGTAAATGCATAGCTGTTTCTCCCAGTGCACAGTAAATAGCTTATTGTTTATCATCTCACATAGACAAAAATCGATGACATATAGTCGCATTGCTTTTACCTATTGCATTTTCGAAAAATAGCCTTCTTGGAAATATAGACAAAGTGCTTTTTGAAACTATTCCAGTGTGCATGAAAACTAGCTCGTTACAGCCCAAAGGGTAGCATCGATGCACATAGACAAGTGTTTCTCATATACAAAACTCACATCGACAAATTGATTAAATATAGCTGCTTCCTCTCACCTCTCCTATAAATAGACTCCTCAGAAAGCTTGATGTTTGCTTTTGTAGATGTGTAGTTTATTTTTTATTTGTAAACTGCTTCTAAGTTTCACTTCATTTCACAGTGTGAGTATCTCTACTTGAGAGCTTACTATTGCTTCAAACTTTCTGTATAAATATCTGAAAAGCTGAAGGAATCATCATCAATCAATATAAAATAATGTATTGATATTTTGAGGAAGACCTGAAAATCAGTATGAGCATTCAATTTTTCATTGCTTTTTAAGAAACTGGTTCATGATGTTGTAATCTAGATATTTTTTATGCCTGTTGTTTGCATGAATCCAAATTATCAAACACTGAAAACTGCATGTAGGCTACATCATATATTCAAACTATTTTTCACAAGAAAGGTAGTTGTCAGAAGAACACCAAGCTTCGAAGATTTTCCTCATTTTCACTATATTTCATGATTTTTCAGGAGAAACTAGTTCATGTTGTTACAATCCAAATATTTTTCTACTAACTTCTTTTTATATGACCCTGTATTCAGAAGATGTAATAGTAAATATTTTTATGCAATACATCACAAAGTGAATTTTAAATCTTGCAGTTGTTTGATTTTGTGTTCATTTTCCAGTAAAATATTTTCGACGTAATGTTAAAGTTGCATGACTTCATCCATTTCCTTTGGTGATGCTATGCCAGAAGTCCGCATAAAAGCATGTTTACTTCAAGGGTCCTCACTTTTACAGCCAAAGTTCTATCCAGTTGAGACATCTATCATGAAATATTTTGATCTTGGTGGTTAAATTTTTGTGCATATTTCTACATACAAGACCTATCCGTCAATTGGAATAAGAGGTTGTCATTTACTAGAGGATGAAGATACACCGGCTGAGGTTATTTCAACAAAAAATGGTGTGAATGTAATTATGCCTCAACTTGACATTCTATGCAACAAATTTGAGCGAATTAATGCAGCATTGATTGAGAATGGTGAAAAGAAATTTGACATTGGATGGAAAACATTTATTTATGCCGAAACAAACAGGGTAATGATCATCAAAAATGACCAAGAATTTCTGCTAAATCAAAATCAGTGGTTTCGATTTTTCTCATTGATCAATGAGATAAAAGAAGCTGTTGAAGAAATCAAGAACAGCTCAAAAGAAGCAAATGATTTGATGAATAAATGAATTTGATTGTTTTGTGGATTGTTCTAAAGTGAAGAAAACATTAAATACATCCAAATTTTCATAACATATACTCATTGATGAAGGACATTGGTGAAGATTATTGACAACCCTCCCCTAGCCAAAATTTAAGTTTGCAACATTTGGCATAATTAGAAAACATAGGTCAGTAGAATTCAGTGATTTTTTACTATTGATGTTGAGATTTTTGTTGGAAAATATTGAAGCTGAATTTAATTTTTGGTAGTAATTGAATTTTTGGTGCTTTTCGATTAAAAATATCGAAATTTTCATCAAAAATGCTGAATTTGAACTGAATTTTCGCATAATATTAGAGTTTTTACTTAATTTTCGAGGAAAAACTGAAGGTTTGAGTAATTTTCAACAAAGAAATTCGAATTTGAAACACATCTTCCAAGAATAATTGAATTTCAAATTGATTTTTCGACAAAATTTTTAAATTTTGAACTGAATTCCTGAAAAATTTGAATTTTAAGTGGGCCTTGATGAACATTGTTGAGATTTTTGTCGAAAAATGTAGAATTTGAACTAAATTTATGAAAAATTTTGAATTTTGAGTGATTTGTGATGAATAATGTAGAAAATTTTGTTAAAAATATTGAATTTGAACCAAATTTAGGTAGTTTTGGTAATAATTCAATATTTGGTTGATTTTTGCTGGAAATGTTGAGATTTTCATCTAAAGGTGCTGAATTTGAGCTGAATTTTTCGAAAATTTCTGAATTTTTGTCAATTTTTGATGGAAAACTAAGCACTGAGTGATTTATAAGTAAGAAAATTGAATTTAAAACAAATTTTTCAAGAAAAATATATTTTCAACCCTATGCATCAATGCCTGTCTGACTTCCTAGTAGTTTTACATGCCAAATGCATATATCCTTTATTGTCAAAGTCATTGCCCTTGCAACAGCAAGAGTAGCTCTTGTGCCAGCTAACTCTGCAGCAGAAATTTGTTGCAGGTACCTCAACAGCAACAACAGCTATCACAGCAGCAGCAACTTGGCCAAACTTCCTCAGCAGCAATAGCTATGTCAGAAGCAATGACTTGTACTGCTACCTCAGCAGCAGCAGCTACCCAAGCAACAAGAGCTACCTCAGCAGCAACTACCTCAACAGCAACAGCTACCCAAGCAGCAACAGCTACCTCAGTAGCGATGACTTGCTACAGCTACCTCATTAGCAACCACTAGTCTATGGTAAAGTAGCTGCAGCTACCTCTGCAGCAACAGCTACCTGAGCAGCAACCACTAGTCTACAGCAGCAACAGCTGCTCAAGCAGCAACAGCTACTACAAATACTCTACAGCAGAGAACAAATAGTTGTACTTGGCTTCGAGTTTTTTATAACAGGTAAGAGTCATCTCTAGTTTTAATTACTACTAAACTCATTGTACGTAGTAATAATGATTTGTCTTCACTTACCAATTACATAAGTGCACACCTTTACAGTAATAATTTCAATGATTGTTCTGTTTGTAGCTAGATTACATGAGATTATGTCAGGCATATGCAAATTCTGTTTAGTTAAAACGATTGTGAAGCAAAAATTAATGGATTATGACATTATTTCAATTGTGATAAGATGCATTATAGTGAGCAGAATGAGTTGAAAGCATGGGAGAAATTTCTGATCCCTATAAGTAAATTCAAGTTTGATCATTTTACACATTGCAATATAAATCATGTATAATGTGAATCTATCAGCCAGAATACAACTTGCAAGCATCCTGTGGTTTTTGTCTTATTCTTCTCTTCAATGTTTGTGCAGGTATTTTGTTGGTTCATATACTGGAGAGTGCAGTTTGAAACTTCTAGTGTAGATGAACACTGATAAGTTGAAATTCCTTCGATTGTTATGGGTGATTAAATTTACAGTAACATTGAATTTTTAGAATCTTGAAATGTAGAGCTTCCTGATGACAATACACCAGTCCAGCTAATTATGTACTTTTTAGCTATAGAAATCATGTATGAAGTCAGCCTATGAGCCAAAATACAGTTTGTGAGCTACCTGTGATTTTTGTTTTACCTTTCTCTTCAATGTTTATGCAGTTTTCAGTTCACATGCTATTGAACATAGTGTGAAACTTTAGGCGCAGATGGAAACTGATAAGTTAAGATTTCTTTGATGTATACGGACCATTAAGTTACTGTAATATTGAATTTTGAGAGTCCTAAAATGTAGAGCTTTTAATGATAATACAACAGCTCAGCTAATCAAGTAGTTTTTAACTAAAAGAAAGCAGCATTCCTTTGATGAATATTCAAGTTTTATGTACAAGAAGCTGAAACATAACAGCTCAGTACATAAAATATCATAAATATTTACTAATCTTTTATTGTAATGAAAAAATCTTTCATTTTTCCTAGCAACTAGATTTACACATTAACTCTTTCACTTTCCAAGATCATCAAAGAGTTAGACACTTGAGAGTAGTTTCAATCAGTAAATATTTGAAAGCTTCAAAAAATGTTCATTATTTGATCTTCAAGTCTGACGTTTTTCTACTACATAAGCCATTGGTTAGAGTAAAAAGCTCAGAATAATTTTATATTTTTTTCCGAGTTCAGTAATGCCTGACATTTTTCAAATCAATATAATATTTATGTCTCTCAGGCTTATTTCAAATGGATGCTTACAGTGGTTCGTCTTTGGCTGATTTCAAGCAATGATTACAAACGTATGAGGATCACTCAAATCCAAATCATTGGAACAACGCCAAGAAACGTTTTTGTTTACCTTCATTATTGTGAAAGATACCACTAGAAATCTACAGTAGATTCACATGCAGTTTCCTTAATCAAGCTGATTACAAAGAGTTGAAATGTGCTTTATTAGCAAATATGGAGCAGAAAGCAGATGGTAAAAAATTTTTTAAATTTGCAAAAGAAATTCAGTTTTTCTGTATGATTTCTATTTCAAGAATCAATATACACAATTGATACAAAATTTGCAACCGAAATAAGATCAAAAATCGAAATAATTACCAACAAGCTGGTACTGGACTGTTGTGTGCCGGGCAATTGACATTGGGGATATGTTGGATCAATTGTTCAGAAATCTACAAGCTGGCAATGAATCATTCAAGAAAGATTTTGGTACCCAAACAGATTTGTAGCAGAGATTTAGTTTTCTTTATTGCTCTTATATTAGTTTTACAGTTTCAAGGAATTTTGTATTAATATGGTATACAGCAGAGATGCACATCAAAAGTTTGGGAGGGGCCAAACAGATAATTTAGGAAAATGACTCAGAAAAGTGAATTTATGGGTAAACTTGTTTATGATCATTTTCTGTTAATTAATAAAAATCAGACAACCCCTATGTGCATCTGTGATATAGAAATTTTGCATCCCCAGGCAGAACTGTGTTTATTGATATTCAAGACTTTATGTTTAGTTTTATTGGTATTAATTAGTTTTATCAAGTAATCAAACTCTCAGCAGCAAAATAAAGTGTGCTTCACAACAACAACATACATACATACTACAGAAAAGTAATTGAAAAATTTCGATAATTATAACATGTTATATTTTTATAGAACTTTGATTTATTGAGTAAAACTCATGACCTTATGCAAAGTAGCAATTTTTGCATCTTCAGATTTATTGCAGAAAAAAGAGGTCAAAGTAAATATCAAAGTCTATGTGTATTGGTATTTTCATTCATACTGTAACAAGCTATTTTTCATGCAAGCTATGAAAGTTTCACTAAAGGAAGAATGAGTTGGTCATATTTTATGAATTTGTCTGTGTGAGATTTATATATGAGAACTAGTTTACTATGCGCAAATAAAAAACAAGCTATGCATGTACTCTGCTACAAAATGCCAAAATGCCCAGCTGAAAAGCAAAAATCAAGTTTTTCTGAGTAGTTGGTAAAGTTACATCATTGAAAGACAGTATATGTTTGCAATTTCATTCCGTGGACTTGTCCACATGCTTCAATACTCTCATTTACATTATAAGAAGCTGGTTTTCATGTATATGATAGTTTCAAAAGCAGTAGAAGCGACTTGACTTTGTTTTATCAATTTTTCTATGTAAGATTAATGTATGAGCAACATAGAAGCAGTTTACAAATAAAAAAAAAACTACACATCTACAAAAGCAAACATCAAGCTTTCTGAGGAGTCTATTTATAGAAGAGGTGAGAGGAAGCAGCTATATTTAATCAACTTGTCGATGTGAGTTTTGTATATGAGAAACACTTGTCTATGTGCATCGATGCTACCCTTTGCGCTGTAACGAGCTAGTTTTCATGCACACTGGAAAAGTTTCAAAAAGCACTTTGTCTATATTGCCAAGAAGGCTATTTTTCGAAAATGCAATAAGTAAAAGCAATGCGACTATGTGTCATCAATTTTTGTCTATGTGAGATTATAAACAATAACCTATTTACTGTGCACTGGGAGAAACAGCTATGCATTTACTTTCTTACCCAACATTAGAACATCAAACTCACAAGTAAACATCAAGTTATCTGAGAAGCATGTTTGTTATTTGATTCTGTGGACTTGTCTACGTGGATTTGGCATTGGTACTACCATTTCCACTGTAACAAGCTTGTCTTTATGAACACTAAAAAAGTTTTAAAAAATGTAAAAGTGATTCGGCTTTTGTTTTGTGAGATTAACATATGAGAACCAGTTTGCTGAGCACTAAGAAAAACATGCTAGGTATGTTCAAAACGCCAGAATGTCGAGCTGAAAAGTAAACATCAAGCTTTCTGAGAAATCTATTTTAGACAGCAGGAGAGGTAGAGCTATATTTCATCAATTTGCCTATCTGAGTTCTGTATACAAGAACCAGTTTATAGTGCACTAAGAAAAACAAGCTAAGCATGTACTTTGTTTGTTACAAAATGTCAGAACATCAAGCTCACAAGTAAACATCAAGTTTTTGGAGAAGTTGGTAAAGTTACAGGTTGAAAAACAACATCTGTTTCTTATTTGATTCTAGCGGCTGGTCTGTGTGCATTGATAATATCATTTCCACTGTAAGAAGCTAGTTTTCATGCACACTACGAAAGTTTCAAAAGGAAGCAAATGGTCTATATTTCATCAACTGCCTATGTGAGTGCATTGAAACTACCATTGGCACTGTAACAAGATAGGTTTCATGCACACTGGGAACGTTTCAAAGAAAGTACTTTGTCAGTATGTCATCAATTGACTGTGTGAGATTTATATACAAGAACTAGTTTACAGTGCATTAAGAAAAAACAAGCTAGGCATGTCAGCTGAAAAGTAAATATCAAGTTTTTGGAGAAATCTATTTTTAGAACAGGCAAGAGATAGAGGTTATACTTTATCAGTTTGCCTATCAGAGTTTTATATACAAGAACCAGTTTGATATGCTCTAAGAAACAAGGCACGCAAGCTGAAAAGTAAACATCCAGTTTTTAGAAAATGCATAGGTGGCACCCTGAGGGGGCCAGGTACTACTGCTATCCAATTTGATAAGATCGGTGAATTTTTCTCGCGAAGTAGTTACATCCTCCATAAATTTGAAATGCTTGTAAAACATTACCATCGTGTTTGATGCAATAGTAGGATATAATGAGAATTGATATTGTTCCAAACTGGAGAGTATCAAAGTCGAGATCTAATTAGGAATAGTAAAAACCAATAATAAACTGTGGTAGATTTTTATACAAAACAGGTTCAGTTACCAGTATTAAATGAAGCCGTCTGTTATTGAACACATATGCTGATTATATCCAATTGCTTAGACTTGTCATTGTGGGATTATTAACGAATGAGTTCACTGTCAATTTTGTATCACGAATTATGCATCAAACATAAAAGAATCGCCACCCATCTCACAATTGTTAGTAAAAAGCTGTTCACGATTATGTTTCAGCTCCAAACCATAAAAATTCTCAAGAAATGACTGTTAGCAGTCAGACTTTTCCACTAAAAATATTGTTTCTTACAAATTTTACAGAAAGTTGAGAACTTTTACCTACGGTTTTTATCTAAAAAGCAGCTATATTCATAGATGTAGTTGTACATCTGCATCAAATCCAGTCTATTACCAAGTGAGCTCACTGTATACAACTATTTTTATACCATGCATCCAGAGGCCAAATGTACATTATACATTAGGAAGCCAAACTTAAAATTAGGACACAAATGATTGAAATTGACTTGATTTCTGCTGTCAGTCTGCTCATTGTCTAGAAAAAGTCACGGAAAAATGTGGTTAGATTGTCGAAAGTTGTCATCGTCGTGGCCTTTTTAGGGTTAAAACTCTTCAAAAACATGATTTTCAGGTCAAAAGATTTTGATACATGGTTAAGTTCTCAGGTGGTTTCACATTAACAGAAAGGTAACCTTGCTATGTCACCGTAAGTGAACTGTAGCCCCATGTCTCTGTAGGAGAGATAGGTCACCAGAGAAAGGGGCCGTGGGCCTGGTACTGAGGTGAAGGCTATTTTCTCGTTTAACCTAACCTGGCTAGTACCAGCTACGGGAGAAACTATAGGTACAGTGGTGCTGCTCTGGAGTTACTACTGTACAATAAGGACAACGCCGCCAGGTTAGGGGTGACAAATATTGGTCCTGTTCAGCATGAATGATGGACAGGGTTATCTGTAAGATGGCCTTGGAGCTGGGATCCTGCTTGGGAACCAGACCCGACCTCAGAGAGCGTGAGCTGCTATTAACTGGGGAAGACTTGGGGAGGAAAAACCGGCTTAATGAGAGTTGCCCCTAACTACCCCTAACAACATTATATTCTGAAACTTACTTAGTCCGGCAATCAGGGGGAGGTCCGGCACAGTAAGACGATGGGGAATATGTAAATTAGATTGCATGAAGGGCACTTAAAATTAGAGACGTGGGGATGGCTAATAGGCGGTGAACAATAGGCCAAACAAATGGAGACGGCGCGAGAAGGGCAGCTACAACAAGAGAAGAAGCTGGTGAACCCAGAAATGAGCAAAAACACATAACAAGACGCGCTTTTAAGCATCTTGTCGGCTACAGTAGGACTTGGGCGGAGTTAACAATGCAAAGGCTCAATTCTGCAGAGATAAAGCAGCTGAAAAGGCCTGTGTGCACATAGGCACTTGCCCAGTTGGAATACGTTTAGCATTGGGGCCGACTTAGTGCCTGCGCTAAACATATGAACGTTTTTAGCTAAAGTTACCACAGCTATTTATTTTGCATCGGGTCAGCAGGAGCGAAGTTCACTTTGTTGACACAAGAGCATGTAACGCCACCCAAAGTAGCTGTGAGCATGTAGTGACCTTTGAAGGAAACTTTTAGCTAATGAGGCATATCGTAGCTGACACGGAATGAAACAAAATAAAATAAAATAAATGATGGCGCAAAAATGAAACAGAAATGCATAAAAATGACAAATGATCCGAAATAATAATAAAATGACAAATGATCATAAATAATAATAAAATAACAAATGATCAGAAATAATAATAAAAAGACAAATGATTAAAGTAAAAAAATATCAATGTGGGAAATCCCATGACGTTGATCCTTTTGATCTGCATGCGACAGGGGAAATGCTTGAATATGAAAATTATAGAAAATTTCATTGTGAAACTTTGTTTCATATTCTAATACACGATTCTAACAATTAGTTATTGGCTAAAGTGTCGCCAGTTTTTTCACATTGAAGTTTTATTCACTATTTGTATATTTTGCATCTAGTTGCAACTCATATAGAGCCAGGATCCAACATATTTTGAAATGAAAATGCACATTGACAGTGTCTTTTGAAATTTGTATATGTTGCCACGGAATTGCACATGGGGAAGAAATGTAACTGAATCGCATGGTGACGTGTTGCAATTGATTTTGCAAGAGTATTTCGTAGCTTAGCACAATCGAAAGTTGCCAGCAGAAATTTAATTACATTAATCCATCAGGTTGTCGGTTTTCATATTGGCATTTTCCCGAATCATGTCATTCCACAGCTTGGAGCAAGAAGTCAAAAAGCATTTATCATCAAGTACCATTGCTGGTGTTAATTTTTATTGTCGTCACAGAACCCGGACTAACACGAAGATGTGGTGTTTTTTGACCGTCATAGCATCAATTGGTTGCTTTTCTCTATGTAGAAAGGGCTACTTAGAATACGTTACATATGCTGTCAGAACCAGCATTCAATTCAATGTACCAATAAAGAGTTTTTCAATGATCGAAAATATCACAATCCCAAATTTATCTTTTTGTGGTTACAAAACAATAAAGAATAATGTGTACCACAACGATCGATTTGCTCGAGAATTCGCATTGAAAATAATAACTGCATATTCACCTGAAAGAAACACAACACAATTTAGAGAAGAGGTAAGAATTCTGTGTTAATTCCAAATGGCCATCAAGTAAATTATCAACTAATATACAACTATTTTAAAATCAACCTCAGAATGCAAAATGTAGAAATTCATTGTAGTGACGATAAATCTACATCTTATTCCTATGTATCTTCTCAAGGAGTTCATCTGAATTCATCCCCTGACGGAATTCGGACGAAATTGTCAACTAGAGAAAAAGATTTGTCCATGAAAGCAAGTTGTTTATTATTGGCTCACAGTTTGTATCTCTACTCTTCAAAGTTTTTTCAGTTAATAAAACAAACATCTTGGAAGCATGATTTCTTTCACAGTATGATTTCTTTCAGTCTCATTTTATCACGTTGTGAGGTAGTAAAAATATACGCTCCGGGCTGAAATTGATCAGAAAATATGGTTGTCATAGTCGATCAAATCTACTGCTATGTCCTGCTTATGATTAACGACTAAAAAACTAAACATTAACAATGCATTCTTAACTTCTGGAATTAACTTTGACGAAGATAATTTATCATACGTAGCTTTTCCAACATGACACGATTTTTCATGATTGCACACTTTTTCCATAAGTTATTTTTGGAAAAGTTCTGAGGCACTTGAAAAAACTGACTTCAATACATCTTTAAATTTGGCAATTATACTTTATTTATTTTGACGTACGATCCCATTCACAACATCGAAAAAAGTTTTTTTTACTTCATGAGTGGTATGGTGAATAAAGGTTCATTTATACTCGCCTTTTTGGACGAAAGGGAAAGGATCGGATTGTCAGCCTGAAAATTCCCTTTCGGTCGGGAAACACAACAGCAATTTAACCCCCAACTAAACCAAACGGAAAGAAAATTTCCTTTTTGTTTGGTTATGTTCCGTCGGTTGGAGTCCATTCCGTTCCGTCGGGAGAGTCAAGGATACATGACCCTTGAGTCTCAGGTGTCAAACCCAGTTCTATTGAAATCAAATATGGACAAGCATGGTGATTTTTCTATGATTGATTCTCGTCATGACAAAATTAAGCATTTTTAAACTGTATAAAGTTTCCGACTCTCTGGAACAGTGCATCGAATTGAACCAAATTTTATTGTTGCAACCATCATGTTAAAATAAATGGAATGTATACTATACTATGAATCCTATCTAGCAAGACCGACTCTGTCCACCATCCAATGTCGAAGAGGAACCAGTAGAGCCAATCGACTTTCAAGCATTCACTAAGGCAGACGATTTGTATAACGAATTCCTTGGCATGGTTTGTAAAATATTCACGTCTCGTCGTGACGTAGCATTGCAATGTTCCTGGAGAGGTTTAGAGTTTCCATGTAATGCTTCAACCAGTCCTATAATGTTCAGCGATTCGTACACTGACGATGGTTTGTGTTTTGTGTTTCATCACGATTCAGAATGGATCCAAAATATGTCCACTGAAATAGGCCGATCATATAGAAAGTCTTCTGGAAAACCTCGACCACACGACCTATCTTTTATTTTCGATCTAAAACGGTATCAACGTTGTGGCTTCTGTTATTGTTATGAAGGTGAAGGATTCTTTATTACTGCTTTTGATAGGCGCACGTTATCGCAGACTAATATGCTTCAGAGTAGTAGCCTTAGCATTCATCCGGGGTATGAGTATAAAGTTAGGATAAAAACGGTGATAAAGACTCGATTAACAGAACATCTGAATCGATGTACATCCAAGGGTTATATGCCTACAGATAGTAGAGTTGAGTTATTGGCATATACGAAAGGTACATGTCAAGGCATCCTTCTTTTGAAGTTCCTGGTTCAGAAGTGTAATTGTTTTCCACCAATTCCACACTGGTTCACACCTTATGCCAATGAAAGGAATATTGGTTTAAATATCAAAGAATTCAAATTCTGCAGCGACAGTATGGCAGGGCTCAGTTGTTTGATTCAACATTTATTAAGCGGACCACTCAGTGTATTGAGAAATGACAATCACCATTGCATGGACCCGTGCATAGAGCCAACATACACGTCCTTCGTGTATGCCAGAAAAAAGTTGACAGAGATTCAGGTGAAAAGTTTGAACGTGCCACTGGTTATTGGTAAACAATTGGTCAAAGATTTAAATATTTCCGAATGGATTAAACGAAACATAATCTTACTGCATATTGATTTCGAATCCGATACTTTTGAAGCCATGAAGGAAATTCAATTATTCACTTTTATTGACCTATTGCGGTATATTGCCTCAATATGCAGCCTGTTTTTTGGGTTGTCATGTTCTAGCTTTTTTGAAATAGTTTTCATCATTGTTTATTTGTCTATATATTATATCACAAAGCAATAAACAAAAGTTTTTGAATGGAACTTTTTGCATTTTTGATTCATGCTTCATATTATGTTCTGGCTCTAGATATCAATTGTGGGCTTAAAACCCTGATGCGGCTATAGTGACATGCCTACTTAAGTTCATTTCTTCAGTACCTTCAAGACAAAGCAATGGCATGAAAATGGGAAAACAGAACAAAAAATTAACGTTTAAAAGCCCACTCATCGATCCCTTCAATTTCCAGCAGTTCTCTTTATGGCTTCGGGTACTTGAGTGGTCAATATGTCAATGTAAAACTCTCAAAGTGATTCCTCCGGCAATTACGTTATAGAACCATAGTCTGTTTTCTGTAAAGTGCTTGCAAATAGAGAAGTGACACAAATCAGAACTGCCGCCAAAATCGTTTAGTACTAACTATAAAATTTTTTAGTCGAAAAATTGTTAAAGGTCAAGTCATTATGTCCAGAAATTTCTAGTCCTATATGATATATTGTCTATCACAAAATCGTGAAAATCTGACATACAACTTGCTTTATACTTTCACTATTTAGAAGCATTTCAAGAAAAACAGACTATATGTACCATTTATGGAAAGTTGGGACTTTCATGCAGTCATTTCTCATACTTTCACATTTTGCAATTTTTTCTCAAAAAATCACTCTGTCAAATGATCCTTGTAATCACCCTCGGCAGTAATGTGGGCCCATACAAGGGGTACACAAAAGATTTCCCTGTACAAAACATGTACATCAGAGTTCGCCGCTTTAACTGTGTGGCGATATAGGGGGTTTAGAAAATACGCCCGAAGCTTCAACTCCATGTAGAAGATACGCCCGAAGCATCAACCCGTAAAACTTAACTTCTATGTAGAAAGTACGCCCAAAGCTCCAACTGGTAAAATTCGACCTGCGTGTAAGAGTGTACACCCGAAGCTTTCATGTGTAAAATTCGACATCCATGTAGGAAGTACGCCCAAAGTCTTAAAAGGTAAATATCGACCACAATGTTCCTCAACCAACTCAGATATTAAAATGGATGCTGCAATGCCTGAGAACGCCTGAGGGTAATAGAATATAAGCGTTTCACTCTTTTTTTACAAAATTTCCGCAAAAAAATTTGTTGGGGACACATTTTTTACATATTCCGGTCATGTTTTCCGAGGATTCCCTATACTTGAGCATTGTTTTTGGGACACGTTTTTCACTATTTCTGGAAACATTATTTCAACAGAACATGTGGGAAATGTGGCCCAAAACAGTAAAAATCGCTTCCCAGAAACAAAGCTTAAGCATAGATAATCAATGAAAAACGTGTCTTATGTCCCAAACAAAATTTCCTGTAAAAAATTGAATAAAACGACTAGATTCTTAGATCGAGTCACACTAAAAATTAAGATTTTAAAAGTAGGGCCTAACGATTCAACAGTTTTACTCATAAAAATTGTACAAGTATTGCGCAAAAATTTTGTTGAACCGACAGATTTTACCAAAAATGCAAACTTTTTTGAAAAATCGATACTACAGCTGTCGACTATAGTGTGTGGGATGGCGAAAATCGTGTGGGGAATAAATGAAAAACGTGTCAGGAAAACAATGGGGAATCATCGAAAAATGTTTCCCGAATTGTATTCGAAAAAAAATTTTCTGTACAAAGTAGCGTAAAACTGTTAGATCGTTAGATTCTATGAACCTCTAACGCTGACGCGCCAGACAATGTCGATTTTTTTTAATTTCATATTTTTCCTGTAAAATCTAATGGGTCCACAAAATTTTTGCGAGTTGAATCATCAGATCGTTAAATCCTATCCTCAGACTTTTAGAATCCTGTTTTTTGCTCGTTTTTGCAAAATTTTAGTGTTAGACCTGTTTTTTCAAGAAAGATGTATTATTGTAGACTAGGTAGTCAACAGCCGACGGCCCTGTCGGTATCAAATTACCCAACAGTATCGTATTACAAATTTTAAAAATTATAAGGAGCAAAACGACTTCCGCCAACTGCAGATTAAGTCTCTCAAAGATTGCACCCCTCAGGTCCAATTCTGTCTGAATGGTCAAAGAAGCCATGACAGTCATAAAAATGATGTATTGAGTTCGATGGTAACTACGTTGAGAAATGAAAGCTTGTTCATTGCTTTTGTAGTTTCTACAGGACCAGTCTCAAAACCTTCAGATATACCCTCATTTTGTTCAAAGATATCTTTTTCATCCTTAGAACTATGGCTAAGACTACGTGTGTTGACATTCCTTTAACCTCAAAATCTGCCGCAACTTTTGGCGATGTATCATATATTTTCAGAATGGGAAGTTTTGGTATGACTACCTCGGCGGTGCCTATTCGGCTAATTCGTTTGGATGCAGCTGTTTTGGCGCAAGTCCGTTATGTTCCTAGTTCTGCCAGCAGAACCCGAGCAGAAAAAATTTGTTCGCCAAGCATGCTGGATGTAGAAAAAATTCTTCTACTCCTCGTAGCATGCCCGGTAAGCAGCACATGTAATAGGTACGTCCCAGTCTGCGGGCCAATTTAGTTCAAAACTGATTAGTGGATACATATCCAGTTTGGTCCACTTAGTTAATTAGCGCCAACCGCTGACGCCTACAGTGAGCTGACGTTTCGCATTGAACAGAAATATAAATCTGCTGTTCATACTCTCATTTGAGCATCTACAATCTTGTTAACGGTGGACAAAGATCAGTGAAACCTGGGAATAGCAGACCAGCGGAAAGAGCCAAAGCACTGCGGGTGCCTGCAAAGATCCAAGTCCTGGCACTCATAAACATAGAATTTTCAGTTTATTCTGGTTTTAGGGTGAAACCTTAACTCTACACGTACATAATTCAATCAGTAATCACATGATATGCATCATCAGGAAGCTATTGTAGCTGGTGTGGGCACGCACACACTTGAGTACAATGCCTAGATATAGGCTCAAGACAGATTATTGAAGGTGATATGATGGCGCTACGGGCCCACCTACGAGACTGCGCCCTCCAGGCTGGGGAGTGTATAAGCAAGTTAATGCTTTTACTGACGCCCACTGAAAAGCCACGCAATTACTGCAGACGCCAACGGTGGACGCTGCGGCAGGGGGACCCATGTGGATACGTGTCCCACATTGAACAATGCGGGCTCGACCAATGGGGAATTTTATGATTGTGACTCATTTTATGATATTTAGTTCAAAACTGATCTCCGAGCTCCCATTGATCGATACTAGCGATGTATCGGGCCAGATAATACTGCGTCGGATCAGGCATGAAAAATACCGAGTCGGGCCAGAGACTGGAATGATAGAAAAAGGTGATAGGCCCTTCGTGTCTGTGGAAAAAATGTTTGATTAGAATTTCATTTTTTGCTTAATCTCGAAACTGCTCCTTGAAAACTCCCTCTCAGGTGCGAGACGTATTTTCCTCTCTTTTTCATTAAATGTTTGTAAACTGAAGATTGACCAACATCTGTACCTTATTGTTTACAGGAAGGTTTCATTATAAAACTTTTTGAACATTATAGAAACTACGGAACACTCAATTTGAAACAGTGTTTATCTCAAAAAGTTTTTGACACCATGTCATTGCTTTTAACATGATAATGTCGAATAATTCTTGACAAACTGAGGAAATTTAACGGCTTTAAAGCATACTTTTTCAGCAGTGAAGGCAAAAAATTATTTATCAATCATTGTGTCATAATGCAATGAAGGAAAAAAGCACATTGTCATTTATCCATGTACCACTTGATAATTTTTGAAAAGCCCTAAATTATTGTTGTTTGGACCTCCACTCACCATAAATTTAGCGTATTTTTTTGAACAGACGTAGTCTTTCTTTGTACAATATGACCCCTCCAGATCTCGAGTCTTGCGGCGAATTTGCACATGTTAAAATGGGCAAAAGCTCCGCTCACAGCCAAAAGTTTACGGTGAACGGTAAAAATGCCCAAATAGTGATGTGCAAAAGCTCCGCTCACTGGGAAAGTCTACGGGTGAACGGTGAAAATGTCCGAAGTGGAATGTGCAAAAGTTCCGCTCACTATAATTTATGCACGCTGAGCAGAAGTAATGCCCGATTCAAAACTGCATTATTTATAACGTTTTTTCTATAATAATACTACAGATTGACATCTGGAACGGTTCTCGCACATGTTGAAGGGCTTCCTGGGTAGCGCCGTAGCTGCCCCACCATTGGCCATTGTCGGGGTAGGTGTAACCACCCCGACCAGGGCTCAACAAAAATGGCCGGGTTCAGGACCTGTGGATTAGCTAAAACATCAATCTCTCCCTGCTGAGGCAGGCAAGGGGCCCCCTGGCATGGTCACCATGTAACGGTTCTCGCACACTGGGTGTTGCGATGCAGCAGTGCCATCCACAAAAATTCAGGTCTGGGCCTGTGACTTGGATGAGCAACATCAAATCAACGGGTTCAGAAGAAAATGCATGATGGCACTTTTGCACATCGTCACACGTCTGCTGGTTCTCATCAAGTTTTTACTCAAGCTTGGTTAAAAATTTTACCAGCGGTAAATATTCAATTTTGATGGTTTTGCATCAAATTCTTCCAACGGATTGTTAATCATGAGAAGAGACATATAGAATTGGATTGCAAATGCGAAGTTTTGCACAGGGCTGACAAATAATCTGCAGTCCTTCTGCTACAGTAATGAAATAAACGTCCACTATGGCAGCGCTTAAATACTACGATAAAATATTAGTATAAAAATTAGCCTGCATCCTTTCGGATTCCAAAAATTAACTAAGAATGACAATCGCATTGATGGCCCACTTCTTGGTGTTCTTCCACGTGAATAGTCGTCATCTTCTCTGGGTATCAACTTTATCTTATCTGGATAAACACTGAGATCTCAGACATTTAAAAATTAATAGCACAACCAATGAAAATTGTAGTGACGCTGCTTGATTCGATACAGGTTCTGAGCTATGATCGATTTTTTAGGGAACTTCATTTTTCATATTCGCTGTGTCTGGTGTCTGCTATGGTAAGATGATGCCAGCAATAAAGATTACTGTTTATACACAAAAATTTCTGCAGGTAGTTTCGACGAGATCATAACTGCTAGGACACGACGATGTTCAAAAATTTCTTGTAAGATCAAACTGCAACGCAATACGACATTTGACTACTACATTGTCTGTTTTTCTTGAGATGCTTCCAAATAATGAAAGTGGAAGGCAAGCAGTATTTCACATTTTTGCGATTTTCTGGTAAACAATATTTGAGGTAGGATTGATAATTAGTGAGCACACTTAACTCAAAAAGCTCCATGTAAACGACTTTGACGGCGGCACCGATATGTGCCCCTTTTCTATTTGGAAGCATTTTATAAAAAACAGATTATAGTTGAAAAACACGCTGCTTGAATCTTAGACGTTATTCTTTTTGTCATGAACGAAAAAAAAATTTCTAGACCACCCCCTGTACTGGCCGACCCTCAGCAGAGTTTCTATGCGGTCCATGTACGCCCGTGACCGAGTTTTCTATGAAACGGTTTTCTAATACACTGCACATGTTTATTCCACTCAGTTATTCCAACAATACAAACTATTACAGTGAAAATATTACTGACATATTATAACATGGCCCAGCAATCAAGTTCAGCTTACAAAGGTGATGAACATATCGTCACTACCAGGAAGAAGGTGTGAATATTGGATTTCTAGTTTCGAGAAAATCGGCTTCAAAAATGCTTCAATGTTCCATTTCTCGAATGCCAAATGGTTTTTTGCTTAAACTGGAGTTTGTTCGTCAAGGCAACCACTAATGAACATGTTTAATTGCAGTCATGTTAATACTCAAGAGACGCTAGCTATTGCGTAAAGTTAGCTCATTTGTGTATAGCATCTTATTCCACATGGCTAATCAGCTGAATTTGCTGTAATGGAACCTTTATCTTAAGGAATCACTAATAATTGGCCATCAAAAATCATAGGAATCAAAAATTATCATTTTCCAGGTTATAGCTAACACACTGGGTCGAATAGATGATTGTAGCAACCTTTTGAAGCTCCAGAAACATAATAAAGCATACACATTTATATCTGTACATTGAACCCGTCTATCTCCTATAATATTGGCTCTTGCTTGTAGCACTTTTCTGACAATGTAGAATAAAAAAAATGCTCCCAACTTTTCTGATATCCGTGAATTAATGCGGCCAGTGTCACCACTTCAGAATGATACACCTTTCTATTCAAGGATCCAACAGAACAAATTTTATAGCCCTTAATCATGAAAAGGAGGTGAGTGCGTTAAAGATGTGGAATGAACCTATGCCTTTTATCACAAGGAAGTTTTCACTGTGAAATATTGTGTCAATGCTTCTAAATGATGATTCTTGAAACTGCACGATCTTTTCCATAGCCCAGCACAAGGTCTTATTCACATTGCAATAAACACTCACAATTTGTTGAATTTCCATTTGTTCAATCAAAATCATATTGAATTATAATTCAATAAATAAGAATCCAGACGGTAATGAAATGCCACTGTACATTTTGCAGATTAACACTGAGTGACATGGCATCCCTATGACGAATGATAACATCAAAGTATTTAATAGCATCACAAAATTCTGAGAGTTGGAAACGAGTAGCAGTGAAATTTGATTTATTCGTCGGGCATAGGTTTATATGACAGTTTCATTTCAAAATATGAAAAACCTGAAGAAAGAAGTCAAAAAAAATTTATTATCAAGTACCATTGATGGAATTAATTTTTATTGTCAAAGAAGAACGTTAATTTATGCAGGAATGTGGTGCACACTGATTTTCATCGCCTCAATTGGTTGCGTTGCTTTATGTGGAAAAAGTTGTATGGATTATTTCGCATACACTGTTAGAACAAACGTCCACTTGGATGTAGCAATAAAAAATTCACCAGAAGTCCCGACCATCACAATTCCGAGTTTATCTTTTTGCGGTTTGAAAACAATCAAAAAAGTGACGACCCATTCGCTCGAGAATTGGTGTTGAAAATATTAACTGCATCAATACCTCCGGACACTAGTGAGCCCATTTTAAGCAAAAAATACGTACTGTGTATGTCATCCTCAGTTGACCATTTAATTTCGCTGACCATGATGCAACAGTAATCCATCTGTCGATGAAAGGATAATGTCATTGTTGATTCAAATGACTCGATATCATACCCACTCCAGAACATAGACTAATACAAATTGTTTGGAGATAGTGACATAGACTTTTGTATGTTTTAACTTCTGATTGACGTAAGGATCTCGATTTTTGATATGTGCATCATCAATCATATTTAGAACGACAAATATTGTCCGCCAACTAATATGGAAGATAAGCCAGCTGAGCTGATCGACTTTCAGGCGTTCATTAAAGCAGAAAATTTATATAATGAATTCCTGGAAATGGCCACTAAAATATTCATCTCCCATCACGACATGGTGTTGCAATGATCCTGGAAAGGTTTGAACTTCCCATGCAATGCTCCATCCAGTCCTACCATGTTCAGCGCTTCATACACTGACGACGGTTTGTGTTTCATGTTTCAACATGATCCAGAATGGGTTCAAAAAAAGTCTACTGAAATTAACCTTTCCTGGAGGAAATCATTCATGAAATCTCGAACCCACGAACTTTCTCTCATTTTCGATCTAAAGCAATATCAACGCTGTGGTTACTGTTGCCCTTATGTGGGCGAAGGATTCTCTATAACTTCTTTTGACAGGCGCACATTGTCCCAAACTAATATGCTCCAGAGTAGTAGTTTCGGCATTCAGCCTGGTTATGAATACAAAATTGGAATAAAGACGGTGATAAATGATTGATTGACAGAACATTTGAATCGATGTACATCAAAAGGTTACATGCCTACAGATGGCAGAGCTGAGTTATTAGCATATACCAAAGGTACATGCCAAGGCATCCTTCTCTTGAATTTCATTGTTCAGAAATGCAATTGTTTGCCACCAATACCCAAATGGTTTGCGCCTTATGCCAATAAAGAAAACACTGGCTTAAATATCGACGCTTTAAAATTGTGCAGCGACAGTATGTCTGGTCTTGATTGTTTGCTGAAATACTTATTAAGCGGAACATTTAGTGTGCTGGGAGCAGACGATCGGCATTGCATGGATCCATGTTTTGAGCCAACATACAAGTCCTTCATGTATGCCAAGAATAAGCTGACGGAGATTTACTTGAGAAATTTGAATATTCCACTGGTGATTAGCAGACATGTGGTCAATGATTCAAATATGCATGAATGGATTAGACAGAATATTTTTGTACTGCATGTTGATTTCGAATCGGACACTTTTGAATCTCCAACAGAAATTCATTTATTCAGTTTTATCGACCTTTTGCAGTATATCGCTTCAACATGTGGCCTATTCTTTGGATTGTCATTTATTAGCTATTTCGAAATACTTTTCATTATTATTTCCATTCATATATACTATATCACTAGGCAAGAAACTGCATTTGGTGCACGAAATCTTTTCTCATAGTATTTTAGATTCATGATAATACGTTTCGGCTCTAGACTTAATGAGCTCTGAACTCATATTCCTATCTAGCTGATTCCAACTCCAGTTTCATACCTGTTTGCTCATTATGCGCATCCAAACATATTGGATCAACGAAAGAAGCACAGACGAGTATAGGCAGATTTTGGTACGTCATAGATTAAAATGCATATCCGTGGTGGAATGCAGGAATTTTCATGCATTCCTGTAGGACTTGCAGCTTTGGCCGTACAAGATAACAAACGTAAAGCATACCTAGATGAACCTTGGTTAGCAAGGACACTCTCCATGAACATACATAACAGCTGAATCTAAGAATTCATGAAGCACGCTGCTCTACTAAAGTCAAGAAAAAAAATCTTATTGAAGGTCTTCGTTCCACAGATGGAAATCGAATCAATTCCTTACCTAGAATTATGAAGGGGACCTTGTTGAAAGATGCTCTCCGATTCTCATTTCTGATTGACATCTAAAATTGACTTGGGAAAATTCATCATTAGGTCAAGTTTCCAGGAAAAAATATAAGTGGCAGGATGAAGACCAAACTTATGCCCAGGTATAAGCCGAAATCCGCCGAAAAAGTACTTGACCTGAAGTCTCATATAGTTTGAAACATGATGCCTTATTTATAAAACGTCATTTTTTGAATTTTTACCCTTCCAACTTTGTGCTTTGGCTACCATCTCTGATATCTACTCGGTTCGAAAAAGCTATAATTATTTTCAAACCAAAATTGATAGTATGGTGGTCAAAAAACCCACATTTTTATGAACCGCTAATCCTTTGAGACACTTTTTGCAGAAATAAGGGAATTTAGTTCAGAAAACGCGTCAAGTTCTTTTGAAGTTCAAGTTCTTAGATGGATCATAAATCGTTTGAAGAAATTTTCCGAGAGTAGTTGTATTAAGTCAGTTTATCTTTTCGTGTTGTGTTCAATTACTTAGTTGTTACGTAAAGTTTAAAATAAAATACAAATAAATATTCTAGAGTGGAATTAAATCTCCTATCGAATTATATATCGCGGATATAATGATAATTAGCCATTTTTGAGATCCTCGATGTTCAAAAAGACAACATCAGTTTTTTATTTCATTTTTTTTTATTTTTTTTTTATAATTTATTACGAAACAAAAAAAACGCACAAAACAGAACATATCGAGTGTAAAAAATATTAACGGAGACAAAAGAGTGACGAATGTTGAATATTATGACGTTGCTGCAGGTACATGGCTCAGTTTTTTGCCATGCACCATTATTTATCGATGTAGAGAGATATCATATCACATACGTTGGGGTCATCTAAGGTTTTCTTAAAGATTCTTAGTTCAGAGTTTAGAATATTGAGAAAAGCTTTAAAACTTGGGACTTTTTCACTTCTTCTTGTTTTGTATACATAGAATTTTGCTAGCAGTAGTATTACGTATATTGTAGTTTGTTTTGTTACATTTCCTTCAAATTTTGTTACTGATATGATATCGTAGTCTTTGAGTTGACCCCCACTGTTAAACTTCTCAATCATTCTTTCTTTTATTTCTATCCAGAAGAGATGAACTGCTTGACATTCACATAATATATGTAAAATGTTCTCTTCCTCAGTTTTGCAGTAGTTGCACAACTCCGATTCTCCGATTTCATATTTTTTTAACAGTGAGTTAGTGATCAGAATGTTATGTCAAATTCGGAATTGAAACTGTTTGTATTTGTTCCCAATTTTAGTGTTTTGTAATACTTTCCATGCTGTATCAATGCATGATTCTTCCAAAAATGGAAATTTGTTTCTCCATGCCAGTTCCCCCTTTGGCACAGCTAACTTAGCATTTCTCATGTATTTCTTTACATTTTTAACTTCATTAATGTCCAGTGTTTGTGGGAAGAATTCAAATTCTGCTTTTTTGATATTGTAATTTTTTACTAGTGTTTTCCATTGTTTCGGGATTGAATGTATTATTTTGACATAGTCAAACCAGTCAATTCTGCAGCCCTCTTCTTTTGATGTTTCATGGTGTTTTATCTTCCAGTCCGTGTCAAACCATGCAAATAGATAATTAAAATCAGAATTTTGTAGTGTTAAGAAAAACAATGATTTGTTATCACTGATGATATATTTATTATTGTTAATTTGTTGAGAGACTACTTGCATAGGGGTTACGATTTCATAAATATTATTTGTTGGGATGTTTTTCACTGTCTCTAAAACTTGTTCATAAAAATTTGATACTTCAAGGTTTAAAAATTTGACAGAAAAGTTTGAATGGATCAAATTTTTTAACCCGCCTATTTTATTTAGTTCATGGGTTCCTATGGCACTCCATTTTCCTTGTGAGTTCAGAAGTCGAGCTAGCCATTTTGCCTTAAACGAAGTTACCATTATGTTAATATCTGGCATTTTGATACCCCATTGAGGTAATCCTGGATCATAACATCAGCCTTGATTTTTGGTTTTGCATTGCTCCATATAAAATTCATTTGAATTGTTTTTATTGTTTTGATAGTTTCTGAGTCAATGGGTAGGTTGATCATACTGTAGTTTAGCTTTGAAATTATTAAGTAATTCCAGATCATAACTTTCCCATAAAAGGTTAAACCTCTGTTCATCCATGTATCACACTCTTTTTTGCTTTTTTTTATTTTTTCACCAAAATTCTTTTGATACATGATCTGCTTATCATTTGAAAAATATATTCCCAATATATTTATTGTATTTATAACTTGACAATTTCCTAATTTTTCTTTCCTGTTTTTGTTTTCCCCAAGTCCAAGAATCTGTGTTTTTTCAGGTTTATTCTGAGTCCTGGTGCACCCGAGAAGTTTTCTATGCATTTAAGAGCTTTTTCAAGATCAGCCTCATTTTCTATGAGAAGAACTGTGTCATCTGCATACATTGAGACCTTGTTTTTCTGATTATACTTTTGCAGACCTATGTATTCTTTTGACTCTCTCAGGTTTATTGCCATACATTCTATGGCACAAAAAAACAAATATGGTGATATGGGACAACCCTGTCTCACTCCTCTTTGAAGTTCGAATCTTTTTGTGGAATAGCCCATGTTTGTGACAACTGCTTCTGCTTTATTGTATAGTGTTTGGATCCATGCGCAGAATTTATCTCCTATATTGAACGTTTTTAAAGCCGTGACCATGAAATTTCTGTCCAAAGAGTCGAACGCTTTTTTCATGTCTAAGGATACTAAGTAACCTGAACCATTTGTTGATTCATAGTGTTCTATTATATCTAATAGATACCGTATGTTTTCACCTGCATATCGATCTGGAACGAACCCTTTTTGATCTTCATTAATTATGTACTTAATCAGTGATTTTAGACGAGTAGCAAGTGTTTTTGCTAGTATTTTATAGTCTACATTTATCAAGGATATGGGTCTCCAGTTTGCTAGATCCAAAGTATCTTCATCTGGTTTGGGGATCAGTGTTATGATACTTCTTCTTTGGGAATCGGACATGATGCCCTTATCTAGATTGTAGTTTAGACAGTTTACTAGAGGTATTTGCACTATGCCCCAAAAACTTTTGTAAAATTCTACCGTAAGTCCGTCATCTCCTGGCGACTTTCCATTTTTCATTGTTCTTAAAGTATTCAAATATTCTGTCTCCAAGATATCCTTTTTCAAGTTTTCTTTTTGTTTTTCCGAAATTTTTGGATGGTCCGAAATATTCTCATTAAGATACTTTTCTTGTTCAGGACTACTGTAAGTTGTTTTATTTTTGGCATATAATTTTGCATAAAATTTATAAAGATTTTCGGATATTTCTTTTGGGTTTTCAATTATATTGCCATGATGGTTGCGTAGAGCATTTATGCTTTTCTTGTTATAGTTTCTTTTCTCCATATTCAGAAAGTATTTTGTGGGTTTTTCACCCATTAGATTCCACCTGATTTTGGTTTTTTCTAAGGAGAAGATTGCCTTTTTTCCATTATCAAATTTAGTTCTATTCTCAATTGTTTGTACCTCGGGTCATCTCTATCAACCTCTTTTTTGTCTATTTTTTCTTCTATATCTTGGAATTCTTTCCTGAGGACGGATTCATGATTTCTACGTTCTTTTGCTATTTGTATACAGTATATTATAGTTTCGGCTCTTATTCTATATTTTATGAACTCCCATGTCTTTGCTGCGTCCAAGCAGTGTCTTGCAGTTTCCTGTGTAGCTTCTTCTACAGTCTCTTTCAGTAATTTTTGGTAGGTTTCATCTTCAACCAGTGAGTTATTGAAATGCCAGAAACCTGGTCCTCTTTTTTTAAAATTTTGACCTGTCAGTTTAAAATATATTCCATTATGGTCTGTAGGTAAGCCACTTATCATGTCACAATTGCTGATTTCATTTATCAATTCCTCCGATGCAAAAAAGTAATCTAGTCTACAGCCGACAGTTGATTTTTGTTGATACCAGGTGTATCTTTTCTTTGATGGATTTTTACATCTAAAGGTGTCGACTAGGTCATAGCTTGAAATGTGATTCAGGAAGTTTTCTGTTGATCTGGTTTTACTGTTTGAGTTGCCACCTGTTTTATCCAGTTTAGGGTTTAAGGTTAAATTGAAATCTCCTCCTATTATAGTGGGTAAATTATTCACATTGAATTTTCCCAGTTTTTCAAAGATTTCGTTCCAAAAAGTCAGCTGATCTTTTTCATTAACTGGTGCATAGACGTTCATGATAATTAATGATGAGTCATCAAGTTTCAACTCTAGTAGAATGTATCTGCCTTTTTTGTCGAGACAGCTTTTTGTAATAGTGTGTGAGAAAGTATTATTAAACAGAATCGCGACTCCCTTGCTGTTTGTTTCTCCATGCGAGAACAAAATTTTGTTTGAGCCACAGCCCCATTCTAATTTTAAGCTATTTTCCATAGATTTAAATGTATGTGTCTCTTGAAGAGAAATTACGTCATAGTTTTTGCAGTGTGTAAAAATAGTTTTCCATTTTGTCTCCAAATTAATTGTTTTAACATTTAAAGAAAAAAATTAAGATTATAAGACATAAAAAACAAGTATACACTAGGGTCACACTTTCTTTTCCATTGTTAACATAGTACATTGATTTTTGTGCATCAACTTTGTTTTTTTTTTTTAAGAAAATTGAAATATTTTGCTATTTTTGACAAATCAGAATTTTTGATTGTAACTTTTTATATTTTGAAATGAGTACTCTGCACACGTTGTGGGCAGAGTCAAGAAAAAACAGCCTTTCGGCTCGAGTATAAATCACGAGTTTAAGTATCCCCAAAGGGACCCTCAGTCACCTAGAAGCAGGGGTGAAAGAGTAACAGTGCATAAGCTTCATATTAACAAAATTAATATCATACTATCTAGATACGAGAAAAAATATTTTTTCACAAAGAACACGTCAATAACAAATATGACGGAAGAAAAACAATCAATAAATTAACAATTACCTACGTTAGTATGCAAACATTTACCAAAAATTAAGTAAACATATATAAAAACACATTAAAATTAAGTTTCGGCTTATTTTCATTGATTTTGTTGTTTTTTCCTTTTTTCTTCCCTTTGCTGTTTCATTAAGTCGTCAGCCCAAATCACTGGAGGCTTCCTGTCTTTGTTGAAGAGCCCAAGGTTCCTGATGAAGCTGGCTGCAGTGGCTTTGTGCTCAAACAATGAGAAAATCGTTTTAATCTGTCTTGGTGAACTTTGACCTTTAGGGGTAAAGACCCCAATCCATTCAAAACCGAAATTTTTGACAGTGTCCTCCGGAATTTTCATAATTTGAATGAAAAACTTAGGGAGTTGCTCTTTTTTATCAACTTGTTTTGTTTTGACGTCCATTGGGAACAAATCAAAGGGAAAGTTGTAGAACCAGACGATCTTTTTGCGGCCTAATCTTTCTAGTTGCTCGATTCGATTTTCGGCTTTGTCCATTCGTTCCAGCATGTTACTTGTCAAATTTTCCGATAGTTCATTGTTTTGGATAGACGGGCGTTGGTTATGCTCAAATTTTCGGAATTTATAACACGAATCCCCACATTCCTCGTTATTTTTTCACTTGTTGGCCATAATGTCGTAAAACGAAATAAAATAGATCGATTTGCTAATTTTCCAGGCAGCAAAATGTATGATTGCTAATATTGTTCATAAAAAAGGTGGAAAAAATAACGTTTGCCGCCAATAATATCAGTATTATCAAAAATGTCTAGTTTATCGAATGGTTTGCCACACCAAAAAATAACTGACGCCAATGTGCACAATGCAAATTTTTTATAGATTATTGTAGTGACCCTACATGTATACAAACGACTAGGCACAAACAACAGTGAGCATAGGCAGCATATGAAAAAAGTACAGAGAAATCTAAGAAACAACCGCTCACCAGCCTTGCAAAAGAACAACTCAACATCAGTTTTTTAGATGGAATTTATAAGTCACTTTCTGTGAGGTGCTGTTCACTTTTTGACGCTGATTACAAAATAGAATTATTTCACACAAAAATCACTTTTCACGATGTTGTGGGCATGTAAAATTGCAAAAATTTGCACAAAACTGCTGGAATGGTTGATGTTGCATTTTCATGTGTAGTTCTGTCAGTTTGTATTATGTTTTGTTCGATTTTTATTCAAATGAAAAAGTAAACACTAAAATAAAATCCACTAAAAATATTGTTTCTAACAGATTTTGCCAAAAGTTGAGAACTTTTACACACCATTTTTATCTAAAAAGCAACTATATTCATAGATGCAGTTGTACATCCGCATTAAATCCGGTCTATTACTAAGTGAGCCTACTGTATATTTGTCATACCATACACCCTGGAGCCAAATGTACACCATAAATCCAGAAGCCAAACTTAAAATTTGGGCACAAATGATTGAAATTGAGTTGATTTCCGCTGTCAGTCAGCTCATTGTCTAGAGAAATTAACTCAAAAAATGCAGTTATATCGTCATAAGTAGTCGTCGTCGTGGCCTTTTTACTGTTAAATCTCTTCAAAAACATGATTTTCAGGTCAAAAGATTTTGATTCCTGGTTAAGTTCCCAGAGGGGAAATACTTATTTGAATATGAAAATGATTGAAAATTTCACTATTCTAATACACGATTCTTACAATTAGTTATTAGCTAAAGCGTCACCAATTTTTCACATTGAAATTATATTCACTATTTGTATACTTTGCATCTAATAGCAACTCATATAGAGTCAACATCGAACATATTTTAAAATGGAAATGCACCGTGACAGCATCTTTTGAAATTTATACATGTCGCTATGGAATTTACATGGGGAAGAAATGTAACTGAATGGCATGGTGACGTGTTCATATTGGCATCTTCCCGAATTATGTCCTTCCACAGCTTGGAGCAGGAAGTTAAAAAGCATTTATCATCAAGTACCATTGCTGGTGTTAATTTTTATTGTCGTCACAGAACGCGGACTAACACGAAGATGTGGTGTTTTTTGACCGTCATAGCACCAGTTGGTTGCATTTCTTAATGTAGAAAGGGCTACTCAGAATATGTTACATATGCTGTCAGAACCAACATTCAATTTAATGTACCAATAAAAAGTTTTTCAATGATCGAAAATATCACAATCCCAAATTAGATTTTTTGTGGTTACAAAACAATAAAGAATAATGTGTACCACAAGGGCCGATTTTTTCTAGAATTCGCATTGAAAATAATAACTGCATATTCACCTGAAAGAAACATAACACAATTTAGAGAAGAGGTAAGAATTCTGTGTTAATACCAAATGACCATCAATCATACAACTGTTTTAAAATAAACCTCAGAATGCCAAATGTAGAAATTCATTGTACTGATGATAAATCTACATCTTATTCCTACGTATCTTCTCAAGGAGTTCATCTGAATCCATACCCCTACATATCTACAATGTAGCCGCTACCTCAAACGTATCATAACTTCCAGCATCCTATTACCTGAAATAATACATAAAAAGCTATTACTTTCAACAATGATGCAAATTCTAACAAGATGGGGCCCAATCACCTCTAATAACACAAAAGTCATTCCAATTTTGGCTTTAGCAGGTCGAAAAATTGCACTTCGTAACTCGCTATTTTAACATACTGGAGATAGAGGAAGATTGGAAGTAATAGAACAATATAGGTGGTGGGGTGATTAAACAATCGACCATTTCAAATGGTTGGAGGTAGTGCGACTTTACGGATCTTTATGGAACGTCCAACATATGGGAAATTGGAGACAGTGGGACAAAACGGTCAACTAGAGAAAAAGATTTGTCCATATAAGCATGTTGTTTCTTATTGGCCTGCAGTTTGTAACTCTACTGTTCAAAAGTACTTCAGTTTATAAAACAATTATCTCGGAGGCATTAAGTACACACTATGATTTCTTTCAGTCTCATTTTGATCTTATTGTAAGGTGGTGAAAATGTACACTCCAGGCTGAAATTGATGAGGAAAAATGGTTGTCATAGTCGATCAAATCTACTGCTATGACCTGCTTATGATTAACGACAAAAAACTACATATTAATAACGCATTCTTGACTTCTGGAATCGGTTTTGACGAAGATAATTTATCATACATCACGTGGCTTTTCCAACATGTCATGATTTTTTCATGGTTGCATACATTTTCTGTAAATTATTTTTGGAAAAGTTCTGAGGCAGTTGAAAAAACTGACTTCAAAACATTTTTAAATTTGGGAACTATACTTCATTTATGTTGACGTGCGTTCCCATTCACAACATAGAAAAATGAATTTTTTTCTACTCCATGAGTTTCATTCATAAAGGTTCATTCATACTTGTCTTTTTGGACGAAAGCGAACGGAACGGATCGTTAACAGCTTGAAAAGTTCAACCTGAAAATCCACTCTCGGTCGGAAAAGATAACAGAAATTTTGTGATGGGAAACGACCGACGCTAACCTCCAGCCGAATTGAACGGAATGAAGAGTTACCCTTCGTTGGGTTATGTTCCGTCGATTGTATTTCGTTCCGTTCCGTCGGAAAAGGCAAGCATAAATGACCCTTAAGACTCAGGTGTCAAACTCAGTTCTATTGAAATCAAATATGAAAAAGCATGGTGATTCTTCTATGATTTGGTTCTCGTCATGACAAAATTCAGTATTTTTAAACTGTGCAAAGTTTCCCACTCTCTGAAAATTGTACATCGAATCGAATCTAATTTTTTTGTCGCTGCATCCATAATTTTAAAATAAATGGGATGTGGACTATGAATCCTATTTAGCAAGACCGACTCTGTCCACCATCCAATGTCGAAGAGGAACCAGTAGAGCCAATCGACCTTCAAGCATTCACTAAAGCCCGGTTCATACTTCTTCTCGTTGCTCAGCGATGCTCGGAGCTGCGCTAGGACATGCTCTGCGAGCACAGCTCCGAGCAAGCTGCTCTCCAAGCATGCTCGGCGAGCAGAACGCCGAGCACAAAAAATTTCCTCGCCGATCGTGCTCAGGGTAGTAGAAAATTTTTCTACTCCTCCGAGGATGCACCACTTCCAACACATGTTATAAGTATAGGCACGTCCCAGACTGGGCTAATTTATCAAAAATGGAAAATTGAGCGCACCACCAATGTGAAATTTTGCGTGCTCTGATCGGTCGGTAGTGGGGATGTATCGGGCCAGAGAATATCGGGTTGGGTCAGGCAGCAGAAATACCAAGTCGGGTCACGGGTCAAGTCAGAGACCTCTTACTCGATTCATAGCAAAGCAGGTCAAGGGTGAAAAAATATGTTCACTCATAAAGTGTAACACAATCACATATTCGCCATGTTACATGCTTGTTTATTATTCAGTGTAAATAAAAGTTGAAAATGAGAAATGACTGCTTTTAAGTAGTAATTGCTGCTTTGAGAAACAAGAAATGAAACGAGACAAGGGAAATGAGAAATCAACAAAATCCTTCTCTTATTCAAGACAAAAAAAAGAAAATCAATCCGAACTACGATTATTGGAAATAGATCATAAAAGTGAAACGACAGCTAAAGATGGCATGCTCTTCTCGTCTGCCGAAAAAATGTTTGTTTAGAATTTAATTTCTGTTTAATCTCAAAAACTGCTCCTTGAAAATTTTCCCTCAGGTACAAGACTTATTTTTGTATCTTTTTTATTAAATGCCTGTAAATTCAAGAATGACTAACATCAGCACCACATTATTAACACGATCGTTTCGCTATAGAACTTTTTGAACAAAATAGAAATTATAGGGCACTCAATTTGAAACGGTATTATATATTTAAAAGTTTTGGACACCATATCATTGCTTTTAACATGATATTATTGAATAATTTTTCGTGAATCATGGAAATTAAACGATTTTTAAGCATACTTTTTCAGAAGATGAAGGCTAAAAACTATTCATCAACCATAGTGTCATAATGCATTGAAGGAATAAATCACATTCTCATTAAATTCAACGTTTTCCTTATCACAAATAACCAAAAGTGACCTAAGATTTAGACTTGCCCAGTAAATAATCACATGCAGGGGTAATTAATACGAGAATTGCCCAAGAAAACAGGATATTATCGATAATTACTCGCCCAAAAGACCATCGGCCGATATTTCAAAAAGTAAATTATCAGCCGATGCCAATATATCGATCATCCCCTACCTTCATTGGGAAATTAATGAGAAAATTCTGTTTTTGAAATATATGTACTAATGACTAAATTAATCTCATCTAGAGTGACATTTTATTTGTTTTTTCTTCAATCAGTGAAAGTGGTAAACTGAATTTTTTTACCCGTGACCTTCAAGACCCAGAGGTATCCTGCATAACGGGTAAGATCAAGAGCATTTTTTCCTCTTTCGGGTCAGCTCAGAAAATATCGGGTGGGATTGGGCAGTATACCTGGTCAAAAGGTCCGAAACATCTCTAATCGCTAGATTTATTTGTGGGATTTCTTTTTTTTTGCTGTAAAGTTTTCGCCACGTCTAATCGAAGAAAATTATCAGATGATGAAAAATTTGAACTTATTGAACTTGTTCGTGGAAAATAATTTTTAACGTTAGGAAAAACATTGTGTTTTCAAAGAAATTCAAGAAGAACTAAGCATTAAGCTATTGATTTTATGGTTCATACATCGAAAGAAATATTCATAATAAGTATGCATTTTAGGCGAAAAATTTTCTCGCGAAGTATGAATCAACTTCGAGCATGCTTGGCGAGCACGCCTTGGGTAAATTTGCTCGCCGAGCAGAAGTATGAACCGGGCTTAACGCAGACGATATATATAACGAATTCCTCGGCATGGTTTGTAAAATTTTCACATCTCGTCGTGACGTAGCATTGCAATGTTCCTGGAGAGGTTTTAACTTCCTATGTAATGCTCCCACCAGTCCTATAATGTTCAGCGATTCTTACACTGACGATAGTTTGAGTTTTGTGTTTCATCACGATTCAGAATGGACCCAAAATATGTCCATAGAAAGTCTTTTGGAAAACCTCGACCACACGACCTGTATTTTATTTTCAATTTAAAATGGTATCAACGTTGTGGCTACTGTTATTGTAATGAAGGTGAAGGATTCTCAATTACTGCTTTTGATAGGCGCACGTTATCGTAGACTAATATGCTTCAGAGTAGTAGCCTTCGCATTCATCCAGGGTATGAGTATAAAGTTAGGATAAAAACGGTGATAAAGACTAGATTGACAGAACATCTGAATTGATGTACGTCCAAGTGTTGTACGCCTACAGATAGTGGGGTTGAGTTATTGGCATATACAAAAGGTACGTGCCAAGGCATCGTTCTTTTGAAGTTCTGCACCAATCCCACACTGGTTCACACCTTATGTCAATAAAAGGAATATTGGTTTGAATATCAAAGAATTCAAATTCTGCAGTGACAGTATGGCAGGACCGGTTGTTTGATACAACATTTATTAAGCGGACCACGCAGCGTATTGGGAAATAAAAATCACCTTTGCATGGACCCGTGCAGAGAACCAACATACATGTCCTTCGTGCATGCCAGAAAAAAGTTGACAGAGATTCGGGTGAAAAGTATGAACGTTCGACTGGTTATTGGTAAACAATTGGTCAAAGATTCAAATGTTTCAGAATGGATCAAACGAAACATAATCGTACTGCATGTTGATTTCGAATCGGATACTTTTGAAGCCATGACAGAAATTCAATTTTTCACTTTTATTGACCTATTGCAATATACCGCTTCAACATGCAATAACCAAAACATTGTGGATGAAACTTTTTGAATTTTTCATTCATGCTTCATATTACGTTCTGGATCTAGATATCGTCTGTGAGCTTAAAACACTGATGCGGCTATAATGGCATACCTATTAAAGTCTGTTTCCTCAGTCTTTCCAAGACAAAGCAATGGCATAAAAATGGAAAACAGAATGAAAAACTAACATTTAAAAGCCCACTCCTGGATTCTTTCAGTTTCCAGCAGTTCTCTTTATGGCTTGGAGTAATTAAGAGTTCAATAAATCAATCTAAAAGTTTCAAAGTGGTTCCTCTAGCAGTTATGTTATAAAACTATGTTACATTTACGGAACGTTGAGACTTCCAAGCAGTCATTTTTCATACTTTCACATTTTGCATTTCTTGGAAAAATCACATTGTCAGATGATACATGTAATCATTTCCAGTAGTTAAATGGGCCCATACAAGGGTTACACAAAAGATACCCTGTAAAAAACATGTACATCACAGTTTGCCGCCTTCACTGTGTGGCGCAATACAGGGGGTGCAGAAAGTATAGCCAACGATCGGAAATCTATAGCCGACGATCTGTTTATTATTCAATTTTTAGGGTAAATAATTATTGGGAATGAAAAATGACTCATCTTATTGCTTTTAAATACTACTTGTTTCTTTTGAGAAAGAAGAAGTGAAGCAGAAAGGGAAATGAGAAATAAACAAAATGTTCCTCTTATTCAAGAAAAAAATGAGAAACCAATAATCTGCGATCATTGAAAAGATAAATAAAAATCTGAAATGATAGCCAAAGATAATATTCCCTTCTTGTCCTGGAAAAAATGTTTGTTTAGAATTTCATTCTTTGCTTAAACTACTCATTGAAAACTTTCTCTCATGTACAAGACTTATTTTTGTCGCTTTTTTATTAAATGCTTGTAAGCTGTAGGATGACCAACATCGGTACTACATTGCTCACCGGAAAGTTTCACTACAAAACCTTTTGAACATTATAGAAACTAAAAAAATCCCAATTTGAAACAGTATTTCATCTCAAAAAGTTTCTGACATCACATCATTGCTTTTAAAACGATATTCTTGAATTTTTCTGTATGAATTAGGTAAATTGAACGATAAACACACCTTTCAGCAGGTGAAGGCGAAAAATGATTGATCAACCATTGTGTCATAATGCCCTGAAGCGAAAAATCAAATTTTCATTACATTCAACGTTTTTTTAATAATAAAAAATAACCAAGTCACCTAAGATTTACATTTGCCCAGTAAATAATCACGTGCGAGACTGATTTTAGCAAGAATTTCGATAGAAAACAAAATATTACCGATTATATCTCGCCCACAAAAATCATCGGCCGCTACTTAAAAAGGTCAATCATCAGCGGATGCTAATATATCGATCATTCCCTACCTTCATGGAAAAAATAGTGTAAAAATTATACGAGTATTTTTGAAATATATGTAATAATGATTGAATGAAGAGAAAATTCTAGTTGTTTTTCCTTCTTAAAGTGAAGATGATCGACTGAATTTTCGGACCCGTGATCTTCAATGCACAGAGGTATCCTGGACAACAAGTAATGCAAGAGTCTTTTTTCCTCCTTCGTGTCAGGTCAGAAAATATCGGATAAGATCGGGTAGCATACAGGGTCAAAAGGTCTGATACATCCGTAATCGCCTGTTTTATTTGTGGGATTTCATTTTTTGCTGGAAAGTTTTTGCCATGTCTATTCGAAAAAAATTTCAGATGATAAACAAAAATGTCTCTTAAATTGGAAAATAGCAAAATAAAAGCAAAATCGATTCTGCCATTTATCAGTTCAAAAAATGTTCAAAATTAGTGGTGAAAAAGACAAATCGAAACAACTCTCTTGTAGCTCTCAGCTGTTATGTGGTTCTTATGATTGGATTCATTTTACTTTCTTCTGTTATAAACCCCGTGGACTTTCTTCAATTTTCTTTGTTCTTTTGCACGTTAACGCTTTGGAAGTCGGTACCGGTTGCCTTTTTTGGCGCACCCTGTATATAATGTTTTTTACGGTTTTTCCCAGCGTTTCTTGCTTTTTTGTGATGAAGCTATGAAATTTTTTGCATCGATAATCACTATTGCGTGTCAAATCGAACCTACTATTTCTGCTATCACAGCATCTAAATTTTTGAAGTTATTGTAGCCAACGTATTGCAAGAAGTTTACTCCGTATTAAAATCGACATCCGAAAGTTAAGTACTTTCCAATTGGATGATAGCACATATAAAAAATGATATAATGTATTTTGATATAAAGATTTTAGTTGACACTTGATTATTTTAGATTTCTCTACAAATTGCTTCAGATAGGAATGTGAGAAAAAACCGTCACTGGATGGCATGGTGACATGTTGAAATGCATATGTTCAGACTTTCTAGGAGAATCACAGAATCAAATGTTCACAACGAGCAGTTATGAAAATTGATTATTGTCCAAAATTCTGCTACAAAACAAATCGCTTCATAAAAGTAAAACATCTTCAAAAATCAGATGTTGAGGTTAAAAGATCTTGTGACACATTGTGAAATACTAGGAGGGAAACATCTAGATCTTTTTTAATTTAAAAGCTATAGAGGTTTTCATTGCAAAATTTTTTTTCTTATTTCAATACATGTTTTTTCAATTAATAATCAGCATAAGAGTAAAAAAAGTTTTTCGGGTGGAAATGAAAGTTGCATCTGAATCTTATTATATAGAACCAAGATCAAACTTTTTTGATATACAGCTGCACGTTAACACATTACCCCTTGAAATTTCAACATATTCCTATAGAAATGCATGTGGGAGAAGAAACATCACTGAATTACATGGTAACATATCACAATTGATTTCGGCAGAGTAGTAACACACAATCGAAGGTTCAAAAAGAAAAGCTTATCATTTTTTTAATCAGTCAGGTTATTTCTTTTCATATTGTCATCTTTTCAAATCATGTCCTTTCAAAGCTTGAAACAGGAAGTCAAAAAAAATTTGTCATCGAGTACAATTGCTGGAATTAATTTTTATTGTCGCATGAAGAAGCCGAATCACAAGCTGATGTGGTATTTTCTGACTCTCGTCGCCTCAGTCGGTTGCATTTCTCTATGTAGAAAAGGCTACATGGATTACATCGAATATGCTGTCAGAACCAATGTTCAATTGGATGTACGGATGAAAAGTTCATTAATGGTCGAGAACATCACAATCCCAAATTTATCATTTTGCGATTTGAAAACAGTTAAGAAAAGTGTGTATAACAACGACCCATTAGCTCGAGAATTTGTGCTGAAAATGTTAACTTTTTATATACCCCCCAACATTAGCGTAGCCCAATGGAGGAATAATGTAAGCATCATTTTGTCTTTACCCTCAAATGAACATATTGATATTTTGTTGACTAATCCTACCCGATTCTCGATGGTAGTATAATGTCTCTGTTGCGCAGAACAACTTGATGCATTCAAACTTAGTGCTGGGTTTTGCTGCACTGTGCTTTAGTCTAATCTGATCGAATGGTAGGATAAATAGGGTATGCGAACACTATCCATATAATAGTTGATCAGAAAAGGGCCTATCTGCAGGGCTATAACTGAATAAAATGGAATAATATGTCTTGGATAAGGAACAACTCTTCTATTGGGCTCTCAACTCAAAATATGACTGTGAATGGTAGAGATGAGAAGAGTTCCTTCCGCACCATTTCTTCAAGATGTCATCTTGATTTTTTCCAAAGTAATTGACTTTTTTCTATAAGGTATCCTATAACATTATGAAGTGAGAAACAAAAAACTTAGAAATCGAAAAATCCTGCATCTTAAATTTTGAGTGTGCATCTTGAAACATCCGTAATTCATCTTGAAAATTTCGCAAAAAGGCTATTAGGCGTTCATGTATTGTCTTTATGTTAGAGTTTTTGTGTACCTTATAGTTTTCAATATTTTGTTGGAATTGAATGCAGTAGCTCAGCTACTGTAGAAATTGACGGAACATCATTGATTCCAATAGTCATACGTATAATTGGCGGGGAAGTGCTATCGGAACCCCACCCCAAATATCGGCCTTTCACCAGAGGATTTTCCAATTCTATGGCTAGCCGTATGGCAGCCATAGGACCCCCATACTTTTGATCGAAAAAAACTGAAAAATGTCATTTTTTGATGAAAAAATGTCACTTTTTGGACAAAAAATGGTCATAAACGTCAGCTTTCAATGAATACATTTTTTTCGATTTTTTAGACAAAGATTACTATTTTTCGAACCGTTTTTCAGACTTTTAAGGTGGAAAAATCGTTTTTTCCTTCAGAGACCCCTTCCCCAAAATTTTGGTGAATCAATGACTCCTCCCTTTTTTGTAGACCCCTTCGCCAGATCTCGGGCCCCGTTACATGTACGCCAATACATGTATGTAGTCTTTTTTAATATAAGTTAAGAAATGTGGATTTGCATGCAGAGGCAGACGGCAAACCTGCATCATAGGTGTATGGCTTGTTGTTGACTTGACTGAGACAGACAGACTGACAATTTCGCTTATGTTGCGGATTTAGTATCTTTTAGAATCTTGTGAGGACTGAAATTACTCGCCTACATTATCACTGATCTCTGACCAATATTTCCGCTTAGTCTAATTGTGCCAGATGAACAATCCAAAGACTGTTCTAATTTTATGCTCTTCGTGATAGCTACTGACGTAGTCGTAATAGTCAGTAGGAACAATTGTAAGTTGACAGTATGCAATGAGTGATCTATATATTTCTAATTCCTCAACTGCTGATTCACGCAAGAAGTTCGATTTCATACAAAAAATCTGATTCTCATTGAATATGATATTCAGCACGATAAATATTGTCCGCCATCCAATTACGATGAGAAACCAGCAGAGCCAATCGACTTTCAAGCGTTTGCTAAGGCAGAAAATTTGTATAATGAATTAATTGAAATGGCTAGCAAAATATGGACGACCCGTCGTGACATGTTGCTCCAATGTTTCTGGAAAGGTGTGAGCATTCCATGCAATGCTTCGTCCAATCCAATAATGTTCAGTGATTCATATACCGACAATGCGTTGTGTTTCACGTTCCAACAAGATCCAGAATGGAATCAAAATATGTCCACTGAATTAGACTTTTATGGTATAAAGTCATTTACAAGATCTCGACCCCATGACCTATCGTTGATTGTCGACATAAAACAATATCAGCGTTGCGGTAATCCCGATGTTTACACAGGCGAAGGTTTCCTTCTTACAGCTTTTGATAGGCGCACATTGGCCCAAACTAATATGAAACAGAGCAGCTGTCTTCGCATTCACCCTGGGTATGAGTATAAACTTACGATAAAAACAGTGCTGAATACTCGACGGACAGAACATTTAAATCGATGTACGTCCAGAGGTTATACATCTACGGATAGTAGGGCTGAATTATTGGCATATACAAAGGGTACCTGTCAAGGCATTCTTCTCTTGAATTTCATAGTACAAAAATGCAATTGTTTGCCACCAATACCGAAGTGGTTTGCACCTTATGCCAATGAAAGGAACACCGGTTTAAATCTTGAAGCATTAAAACTATGCAGTGAAAGTATGGCTGGTCTCGGTTGTTTGATGCAAAACTTGTTGACTGGAACAAATAGCGTGCTGGGAACGGACGATCACCGTTGCATGGAACCGTGCATAGAGCCGACATACAAGTATTTAATGTATGCCAAAAATAGGCTCACTGAAATATTCGTGAAAAGTTTGAACATTCCACTGGTTATTGGAACACATGTACTCAATGATTCGAATATACATGATTGGGTTAAAAAAAATATTTTCGTACTTCATGTGGATTTCGAAACGAACACTTTTGAAACTCTGACAGAAATTCAGTTATTCACTTTTATCGACCTGTTGCGGTATATTGCTTCAACATGGGGTCTGTTCTTTGGATTATCATGTACTAGCTTCTTCGAGATAATTTTCATTATTGTTTACATTTCGGTATCTTATATCACTAACCAATGATGTGCAGTTTGTAAATCAAACTTTTCGCATTTGACTTTCATGTTCTGGCTCAAGATTTGATTGTTGGCTGTGACACCCTATGCGGCTGTAGTGTTTTTTCCATAAATGCACATATGGGAGTATGCTGGGGTTATAGAACCGCAAATCTTTTTTTACTTCCAGCAAAAGATTATTTTTAATACAAAATGGAAATTTTTTAAACAAAAATTTATCCTTGACCCTAGTTTTTAATGCTGCTTTTAGAAGACCATTTACCAAATGCTCCACAGCTCTGCATTCCACGGTGTCTAATCAGGTAAAAAAACCTGCGATCCGTTGCTTAAAATTTCTCATAACTGAATTCGATAAGTTATAAGTAAATATTGATTGCATTGCGAGACTTATGATTAACGAGTCTTTTGTAAGTGATGTATAACCAATTATTTACTGAAGAAATCCACTGCTGCGAAGATAACACTGTGGAGGCAGTTGTTTTCTGCTTACCGGTAGACTTCGCTTCTGTGTCGATGGAAACAAATGAAAAAATAACACTTATGGATCGACGATGAGACAAATCGCATGATCTGATGCTTCTGACTTCAATGAGCGATTGTTGTAGTGTCATTTTTGATTTTCCCGCTTTTTCGTGCATTTTTAATCAGTACATAGCATTTCGAACCATACTCGGCCAGGGAATTACAAAGCATATCAACTTCTGCCCGATTACTGTGTAGCCCGAAGAATTCGGTTTTTGGTCGTATGTCTCATCTCATTATGTCTCGTCTCGTTTTTGTGTATTTTCAATTGTATTTATCGTCTTCGACCGCTTCTTCATCCAGTTTATACATATTCTAGAAATATTAAGGCGAGGAAGCTTAGTAATTATATTGAGTGAGTAAGTAAGTAAGTAGACCACTTAGGATCATTCATAAAAAACAAATTAATCGCTTCAACCCTCCTCATATAGGCTCGGTGGTGTTGTTAATAGAAATGCTGACCGGTATAGCACGAGTTAAAGGTGTACGCTTGTAAAAGTGTAGGAAAAGGGCGGAGCCAAATGTTGACTAATGAGCGTCTGAGTATGCATTATAATTGATTTTTGTTAACCTACTGTGAAGTTTGTAATTTAAAACCTTATATTTAGATAAGTACTTAATTTCAGATACACCCAATTTTTAACTTATCAGGCAAGTTGCATGGATGGCTTAGCACAGTTAGGAATAGTCAAAGATGGCTAAGAAGATAAATTTCTCAGTGCTCAAGGATGTCACAGGAAATATAGAATGATTTCTTTTGTAACCATCACAGACTGATGCTATTATTCTTACTTCGAAAAAGCCATATTCTATCAAGATTTGGACCGATGTTAATATTCTCACTTAGAAAAAACTATATTCTATCGAGATTTAGATTGATATTTTTATCTGAAAAAATCGATATTCTATCGAAATTTTTTATGATCAGCTACTCGCCTTCGGTTTGATTTATTTCACTTCTCATTGCATCGACCTAGTTTATAGGATCACCATCGCCCTATCGACATTGGTTTTTAAACGCCAGAGTAGCTAAAACCCGCAGTAGATGAGCTGCTATTGATGTTTTTTGTACGTTGTGATCCTTATTATTGTAGACTGAATCCGTTCAGTGGCTGTAGAGTTCCAATGACCGAAACGAACTCAATAAAACACAGTGCCGTTGCATGAACAATGGTAACTGAAATAAGCGCCACTCTCGTGAATATCTATAGAACCCCTTTGCATAAGCAGAATTTTCATGATAAGTTTTTATTTGTATATTCATGCTATATCTGACAACCTATCGAAATCAACCAGTCTGTAAAATAAAAGTGTCGCTTCAAAAGCAATCTAGGCACACAAACAACACCATGTGACAAAACTTTTTTTGCTGTCATTATGTATTTATTTAATAATAATAAACCCGTGTCATTAAATATTTTTGCGACACTGAAAAGAACATTCTGTCTTATATCGATATGTCGCTTGAAATCATAGAAACTTTGATCAATGATTGTTCGGACGACTGTTACTTCGGTTCACGGTTAGAATCCAGTCTACTCAAGTCGAGCACATTGAATTTGGCGAGAACCGCTTTGAAAAACGTCAATTATCAAAGTTATTACTTGCATTTCATTTTGGGTCCTATTCTGTCTTTACCATTTTTCCCATATTTAATGAATATTCATGGCATAGAAGACATATTCATCAAATGGGAAACTTTGCATTCGGAGACATTTGTCCGTAAGAATCCTCAAATTTTGAAAATTGCTATCACAAAACGGATTCAAGCGAATAAAAAATCAATAATATTTAGATCTTTCAGTTTTGATCCGAAAGAGTCATCTCTATTCGAGAGTTCAAGAGTGACAAATGATGACATAAAAGACTTGATTAAATGCTTTAAAGCCAAAAACCGACCATTGGATGATTACTCGTTTAGCAGTGCTCTCCATTATTCTCTAATAAAACCAGACGATGGTAAACCTTACGATATAAGGCAAGAACTAAATGTTATATACGGTGAGTCGAAATCTTTTAATTTTTTGGACATCTTTCAAACAGTGTCCAGTGAGAATTCGCCAATACAAGTTTTGGAATTGGTGTTGAGTTTGGCGAATCTACAGAAAAAATTCGCTGATTTTACTATGCAACATATAAATGACGCCACAGCAGCCAAATTTATGGATTTGACTGATCAAGCCCTACTTAACATTGATTTAGACCAAGTTTTTAGCAAAGAAGGAATGCGACTTTTTTTCGATAGCATCATTCAAATATATCGTTATTACGATGATAAATTCGACTCAAGATTTTCGGCGTCAAGAATCGATCATTGTGGCTTTGTTCATGGTATTTTGATGATGAACATGCAGGAAAAATACAAACTCCAGGTCTATGTTGAAAATAATGAAATAATGTATCATGATACGATTCAGATGGTTATACAAGAGATGACTAGTCCTGGCAGTGGTTCAATCGATCTTTTTGAAAAGCCGATAGTCATAGAATTTCAGGTAGGAAATGATATCTATGAGGAGTTAAGGAAAGCTCAGGGTTGATTAACTCATTTTCGAGGAAGTTCTTCCGCAATCATAGATCACAGGATTCAATAATGACTGACAAACATATCAGACAAGATAGAGTAGTTTGCAAAATTTGATTCCAAAAGATTTTATCAAGTGCAGAGATACATACGTGTTAAGGTCACGTCTTTGAGAGAAATTAAAAACTAGATATTTAGCTTTCATGAGAAAAGTTCGACAGTTTAGGCATGAAGTAATATTACTCCAAAAATTCCCACTCGAGCTGGCAGGCTCTTACATGCGACTCTTATTTCAGGATCAAGGAGCTGAAACTGGTGTCATCAGGACGATATCGAAAGTCAAGAAAGCTGGCCAAATCAAACTTCTGCCACATATCCAAACCTTGGCTGACAACTGCTTTTTCATGGCTGTGAATCTGATTTCGCCAACCTCCAATCCAGCATTGATCAAAATTCCACTGGTGAAGTTGAACGACGACAAGGCAGAAAATTTGATCTCAATAATTCGAAATGGCGCTGATAAAATGTACAAAGCTACGAATGAAGCCGAATACGCTGTAGAATCGATTACCAAAACGGCTGATGAAATAATCGAAAAAATGACAGCCTATATTTCGACGATTCAAAACGAAAAGCAGATTTATCACGTTCCCAGCGATGTCCGGTATCTGAGCTTATACGTTTTAGGTGAGTGTGAACTGCCTGATGAGCTGCAAGAATGAGGTTTGGTTCGGCAAGCCTAAAACGCCCAATAAATTTTGACTAATCTGTCGTTCTGTGAACTTCGAGATAGATGCTACCATGTCAGTTGGCTAAGTGATCTATTCAAATTGAGAAGTTCAATTCTGTTCACGTTTGCATTTGCGAGAAATCTTTTGTTTTCCCCAAATCTGCCATAATCGATGCAGCAAGAATCGATTTTCATAGCCATTTGAAAAAATTATATGTTACAACTTATTGAGGAGTCTAGAACAACTAATTAGCATGTCAAACATTGAAAAATTGACCAAGTTTTTGCATTGAATCAGTTTTAAATGTTTATTTCGTGGTATTGACGTCTAAAACTGATTTTAAAATTTTGATTCGTGGAGAATGTGCGATATGGCAAAAAAAGGGTTCATGCAAAAAAACATCAGGAAGCTTCAAAAAATAAATTCTGAGATTATTTTCATCAATTCATGTATTGATGAAAAATAAGACTGCAAAAATATAAAATTTGCATCCTAACAAGCTTTTAAGGACTTCATAGGCCACACTTGGCCCCGTCTCGTGAAGATAGGTCGATGGATTATTATATCGTATCTGACGTTTCTCCTTATCATTTGTAATTGTTGATAGTACTATGCGCCCAAAGCATTTGCAAGTGGCTTGTATATCCTTAGAATTCTAGCTGCTAATTTTGGGAGCTCCTTGTTGGTTGTACCCTGGAGCAATAAGGACACTAAAACACGTATAACACTTTAGTTAGGAGATTCGCAGTTGCTTCAATGGATGCGAGTAGGTCATTTTCCTGAATGGTCGAACGATACTAAATATAAGAACCAAAATATACAAAATAATCCAGGCCTACAAATGTTACGTAGAATAACGGTCACAATGTCCGCAGGAAAAAGACATGCTAGCTTATGCAAAGTTAAAGTTTATGAGACGCGTCGATCAAAGACACAGCTTCAAACAGCTGACGAGAACTGTCAGTCGAGGTTACAATACCTGCTTAACTGATACATACATTCTACTCTATAAAAATAGAAACAAAAGAGCTAAGAGACTTAGTACCAAAAACGAGGTAAACACAGATCTCACAACGAAAACACCATGTTGAGAATTGAATATATTTCTACACAAAGACCTCTTGAAAGTGAGAAGTTTAATGACAGAACCAAAAATAAAAGGAAATGACGTTCTGATCCACAATGATGAGCTGCAAGAACGCGTGAGGATAACGATAGGTTTTATCAAAATGAAGATCCATTCCTTTATGGAGTTGAGTATGAATTACTCTGAACTAAGGATCGGTCTTTAAAAAGTTTCACTGTTTCTACTACTATCTACCCCTACACTGAGTGGTAAGTTCATGTTCCACAGTATTACTACTATACACACAATTATGACTTATTTGTTAATCGGCATTCTTTAAAAACTAGCGTTCAATTTTGTCAGTCTAAGGATCAAAACCACAGAAGACAGATCAAAGTAACAGTAAAGTACTGGGAGTAAATGTAGGAGCGATCATGGGATTTGCTGGTTTCGTTATATGTCACAGCACTGTGAAAAGGACTATTTTTTTATTTTTGAGCGGAAGATTTTTTGGTATCACAGAAGGTGGGGCAAGTACTTTCAGCGCTTTATCGACGAGAAGTACTTGCAAGCTGGAGCAAATTTGCTTAAAGAAGTAACTTTGTTGAAAAAACAAATGTGCGCATCATGGCAAACCTTGCTATAATTGTCACAGTCTTGTCAACAAACCTTTTTTGTGGTCGACCGTTTTCAATATATACGAAAAGACACGGTGTCTCCACTGGCCACGAGAAACCCCACAAACAAAACCAAAAAACCACAAAATCGACTGGCTCCAATTTTACTTCTTGATCTCTGATGTATTATTCGCTCTAAATTTGCTCCACCTTCTGTGAGAGGACGGTTGCGTAAGTTAGCAGAAGAGGAAAGGTACTCCGGAAAGACTCCTGAACTATTTCCTGCTCCTTTGACGCTCCAAATAAATCTTGACACATTTTTCGTGTTTTTATGCTCAACATTTTTTATTTTTCCGAGAATGCTCCGAACTTTCTTCCCTTTCTCTGATCCCAAAAAGTTCAACCTCGAAAAATTGTTCTCACTTTCGTTCATTATCTACTCATGCATCGCTCCAAAGCTGTGACCGGACATTAGAGCGCGGACATTAGAGCGCAGGAACATTAGAGCGCGGGCATTAGAGCGCGGGCATTAGAGCGCAGGACAATAGAGCTCAGGACAATAGAGCGCAGGCACAGAGCGCAGGACAATAGAGCGCAGGGACGTTAGACCGCAGGCCAATAGAGTGCAGGGACAATAGAGCGCAGGGACACTAGAGCGCGAGGACATTAGAGCGCAGGACAATAGAGCGCAGAGACATTAGAGCGCATGACAATGGAGCGCGGGCACATCAGAGCGCAGGACAATAGAGCGCGGACATTAGAGCGCAGAGACATTAGAACGGAGACATTAGACCGCAGGACAATTGAGCGATTATTTCTGCCTTTGCAACTTTTGTGTGAAATATTTGCATGACCCATCTTTTTACTAAATACTCAAAAACAAGCATTGATCCCGCCCTTTATCTACTCGTTTTAAGTCGTTTTACAAACCCCAGTGGCCGAGGCAGGAATTTGTTTCGGGGACGATGCGGAAATTTTTTTTACAGTTTTCGTATTTTTGTTAAATTAATTGCATTGATATATTTTTTCTTTTTTCTTATTTTTTCTTAAAATCTTTCCAAAACCAAAACAAAAAAGCGAAACAATAGGGGAACTGGCAAGAAAATAGATGATACATTAAAGAAGAAAGAAGAAAAAATTCGAAAAAAGTAAATTTTGGCTACAGTATTTGATTAAGTTTTGCAGATTTCTTATAATTTGCGTTTAAAAATTATCTTGACAAGTTTTATTTTTGGAACATGAGTATATCGGGCGCAGTCGCCTCCGCTCCCTGCATTTTCCTGCGCTCTAATGTCCGCGCTCTATTGTCCCTGCGCTCTGTTGTCCTGCGCTCTAATGTCTGCGCTCTAATGTCCGCGCTCTATTGTCCCGCGCATTTACGTACTAAATCTTTTGTTATTCAGCCTTAAAAGTATGTTCATCAAGGTCTACAGATTAGTTTACTGTATCAACATATTCTTTATAGGCGAAGCTTCAACGTCCGATCTTCCAATTCATATGGCTGAGTACACTAATAAAGATCCGCGTGATACATTTTTCAGTTCTGTGGAGCAATTCGTCACTACTTTCGTCCTAGAAACGGGCAACCAAAAATACGACATAGTCTTCAATATTTTTGAAGGCCCTAAAAAATATGTCGAATCCGATTTGAAGTTTTTACCCAGAAAATCCAGTCCCAAAGTAGAAAAAAGACTGGTAATCGATTTAAAAATTTTCCCGCGTCATCGATTGAGCCAATTTCAATATTCCGACGACTATGTGATGAAAGATTTTATCGACAAACGAATTTCTATAAGTAATTTCAATGATGATCATTTCATACCTTACTACCCCAATGTGGATAGCAACTTGATTCTTGTACCGAAAAGTCCGATTGTGCACGTTTCTTCTTTGAATCCCCAGAATCCAGCCACACCTAAGACCATTGGCAAATCGACGAGAAAATTGCTATTCAACTTTCGACATTTAATAACGAACGATAAATTGTTAGAGGCTTTGTTCAGGGGTGTTCTCAATGGGCAGAATATTGCCAGTATCACGGATGGTTTGGCAAATGAAAAATCACTAATTTTCGCTACAGATCAACTGAAATTGATGAAAATTCGATTTTTCACGATCAGATCAGACATGCTAGATATGACGAAACAAATCTTGACGCTCAAGAATAAGGAGCAACATATCGACAAGAGCTACAGTATAATTTTACATATGGAAGCCCAAAATGTTCGGAATACCGTAACGGTTGTGGTAGATAGTGGAAGCAACTTGGGAAATGTAGAATCACTCGTTGATTCGTGTGTGGGTCGAAGCAGAAGATCAGCTGATGCTTGTGGTATTTCACTGGAAAAACTACCACGACCAAAAAATCCACGTTTGAGACGCGTATTAGATAAGATAAACGAAATTTCTAGTATAACGTCACATGGAATCTTGCTAAAAGACATGCTAGGCGATCTATTCAATGGTGATTTGGTAGGACTTGCTGTGAATTTGGGTATAGTATCAACAGGCATAGCTGTCTCTCAAGGAGTAGAAAAGCTATCAAAAATATACGCTGCCGAGAAGGGTGCCTTGGGATTCAGCATAAAACTCGGAGCACCATTCCTACGACGTCTGACATCTGGATTCATCATCTACGACCTCATCAACAACATACAGAATTACCAAGATGACACAACTGCAGTGAGCATAGCCCAAGATTCGACTTTCCTGCTTGTTGATACAATGGACATCGGTTCAGAAATTGCTCAAATGCTTGGTTTCACGACAGCCGAGTTTCTAGGTCCATTGGGCTTTACAGTGGGCATAACATTATTCGTTGGTGGAGATATATATAAAGCAGTGAAGACAGTAGAAAACGTGGATAGATTGTTCCATTTGACTATCAACGAAAAATGGGAACTAGGAGCAAAGCTATTTTTCCATATGGATGTGAAATCTATTGTCCAAAATGCTGAAAAAAGGCACTTCAATGAACAAAAAGTTGAATTTGTGATAAAAGCTTTAGAGAGACACGGAAGAATCAGGTACTATGTTTCTATTATTGATGAAAAACGAGATGCTGTGATATATTTTGATTATCCACCTTTCCAAGATCTGTATTCACGAAAAAGACTAATTTGTACATCAGATCCGATATTCTTGAGTTTTAACAACTTATATAAAGTTAATCTACAGCTTTTAACTTGTCAAAACGCTTTCATAGTCGAAAACACCAACTCTACGAAACCTGAAATAATTTTCATGGATTTGAGGAACACAAGTTCTCAGGTCATTGGTTTCTCAAACTATAGCCACATCTTCTCAATTTCAAATGCCGAATATGATATCACAGGCGGCAATGGTGATGATACTTTTGTAGTTAGCGGTAATTCTATAAACGGATATTTAGATGGTGCAGAAGGTTTCGATACTTTGGATTTAGGACAAATTGATACCAATAGCCCAGTGTATATGACACCTGAAACACTAGAAATTGGTGAAAGTTACATATGTTTTCGGAATGTAAATTACGTTCAAGGGAGACTAAAATCATACGATCATGTAGAAACGTGGTACGAATTAGAAAGAATCGATTTATTAGGTGGAGCTGATTACTATAACTTCGATCAGATTCATGTGCATGATCATAGAAATTTGCAGGTTACAGTCAGAAATCTCACAAATATTACCTTCCATGAAAATATTACAGGTAATTTTGTTACAACCTTTCCGTACCTGACGTCTTGGTCAGACACGACGGTGGACCGGAATTATGGGAATACAACTTTCTTGTTCCTAATGAATTTTGAATCCATCCAAGCTAATATGAAAAATGAGAACGACACACTATACTTCCAGTGGAACAAGATTTCCGGGTGCATCAGTCAGTTATGCATCATCAAATTTAAAGACAATTTGACGATTCACACCAAAAACTATATTGCAGAGTTGACAACGAATTTGACACTTGACCAGATACTTCTTAAGTACGATCAAATACACAGACTCCTAAAATGTTTGTTGATCGTACAAGCAGTCCCAGAAAATTCAGTAATACTTTTTGCACATAGTATTCCGAATAAGGGTCCGACAATCTTGCACAATGATCCATCTAGACAAACTCACTTCTTCGGAAGTGTTGGTGAGAATATTTTTGTAATCAAACCCATAGATAACAGAACTATAGTATTTAAAGAAGTCGCAATTCATAGAAATTCACTGAAATCTGAGAACTTAACTGACACTATCGAATTTAAATTTGTTAAAAATTTTCGACACAAGCTTTTGTGCTCCATAAAAAATGATGATGTGTTTATTCGAATCTGTGTAGAAGATAAATTCTCTTCTAACATCGTCTTGAAGAGTTTTGCTACATTCTACAAAAATTTACTACTGATTGGCAACGTGCCAATGAAAATAGAAGTGAATGAATCGTGTGTCGTCCGGCCAGTACCCCTAAAATTTAATAGAAACGAAACTTTGATCATAGTAAAAAATACAGACGTCGAATATGATCATCAGATCATCATTGAAAGATCAATCGGGAAACGTCATGTATTTTATAACAACAATGATATGATTTTCACTGATTTTTTCTTCAAGTCGAGGAATAACACCGGATTCATGCTGATTTTAGAAAGCTTTTACGGAGACGAGAAGATGAGAACTTTGAAGATAAAAATATCCGGGAAGGTGCTAGATTTGCATTCCGAAGAGTTTGATAAGAATAGCGCTCTTCCTTTACGATTTCTGGAGTATATACTGTATTGATTTTGTTTTATTGATGGAAACTCGTTGTGACAGTTTGAAAATAACTCTGATTGTTTCCAACTTTGTTACTCATAATCAGGATAGTCTATGCAGCAAAATTTTCAGAGATATTTGCAAAATATATAAAAAATTACTGGAGGCATGAGCATCCGGAGGCATTCCATGAAAACCTGACAAATTTTCACGCATCTCACATAAAACATGCATTGAAGGAACCATTCAAGCTGGGCAACTTTTATTTGCCGGGCAGACCGGGCCGGGGGATCCAAGACCGTGAAATTTCTAGCCCGATGCATATTTTACTATATGCCATTTTACTCGATTAAATTTTGATTCGCATTAGTCATCTTCTCTGCATTATGCCCATGATAAGACATTCAACAGGTGCTCCCTATCTAAATTATCAGTGCAATATGTTTCTTTAATTTCTTGCTTTTTTATGCAAGTAAGTTTTTTTCATTTATTCTCCACAGGCCAATTGGCTCCTAGGGTCAAAACTTTACAGGCCAATCCGAATTTGAAAAAGCCAAAACTAAAAAGTTTGCAAACCAATGTGATAGTAAAAAACACTTATCATGTGAAACTTTTGACATTCTTGATTCAGCATCAAGTGAATTTAAGCCTCTACTCTGATTGTTATGTACTTAATTTCAACTCATCAGTTTCAATTTCTTCAACAACCTTATTTGATGCATGAACGAACTTGTAAGTTAAATAGTTTATTGTATGAAACTCCAGGCAAGGTACTTTTCATGACGATTTGTTGATTTCATCAGCCTAATTTGAATGATACGTATCAAAATTTCAGTGAAAATAATCTTATAATGAAGGAATACATGTTCCTTGTCTGTGGTCTAATTGAGCGAAATGTTCAAATAATGACGTCTAAACCCTTAGAAATTAAAATCAAATCAATGTTTCATGTCTACCATACTTAAAGCTCTCATTGCTGTCTGAATTAAAACTTCGTGCGCAACTGCAGCGTTTGGTGAGCGATAATATTTTTTGAAATTCGAAGCTAAATGAAAACACATTCAAATTACACGAAAATTCTTAAGTTTTTACAAGCTGTTGCTTGGTAATCAAAATTTTAAGAAGCCATGGCTCTTAAATTGCCTAAAAATACCCTGATACAAGGCAATACTGCGTTTGTTGATTTGACTGACTTCTAAGCTACATAGAACATCTATACATGATCATTGATGTTTCTCAAATTTGAAATTCGATGAGATATTATATTTGATGTCGATTACAAATGCTTTTTTGTTCTGTAACTGAATACATCAATTGAATGAGTTTTTCACTTGTGTGTATTTTTCAGGTGCCAAAAGAGGGTGCTTTGTTTTTAGGTGGGGTCCAACTTTCCGTACATTCCTTCGTCCTTTCTCAATGATAGTGATTCAAATGACAATGAACCAGTATCTCAAAATTACAGCTCGTTATCGGGATCATTTGAAAAAAATCTGCAGCATCATATTTACATTATTGACAAAAATTTGCTTGAGGAGGCAGTTACTTCTTGCATCTTTTTTTGGTTGCAAATGTAGCAACAAAAACGACATCACTGTCTATAGTTCTATTATATTTTATTCAACGATCGACAATAATAATGACTATCCTTGCGTACAGAGTTTACAACTAATCCAAAGCAATTAATTTCCTGCATTCAAAATCATCATCTTTCATAAAACAGCATTCTTACTCTAGCCAGAATATAAAAAACTATCTATGCTATTCTAGAACATGAGTAAACTTATCAATCTGTTCGAGATCTTATTAGAAAAACTGCTGTATGAAAGCTCAGATGTTCAAAAAGTACTCAACTGATGAATCAACTTTGATAATATTCCCTGCCTATCGACAAATCCGAAATTGACAATATTTTGGTTTGGCAGAAAAGGAATCGAACAAATTTCCTGAAATAGTGATTGTGACATGAATAATTTTATAGACTCCAGCTCCAACTACTGCTAGTGAATGCAGTTTAACCTTATGCAGACATATTGATGCAAATTTACACCCAAGAGTCAATCCTTGAAAACTTGATTTTATTTCACAAAGTAATCTTGACTGGCCGGGCAACTTTTACTGGACTTTCTATGATGTGTTTTTTTGTTGTTGGGATATCGGATCATATAATATTTTAACTTTTGCAAGATGGACTTTTACGGGCTGGGCCGGACATTTCTTGTCGACCCATTGATGGGCAGGGTCGGGTACGGGTCGAAGGATTGATGGGCTGGGCCGGGCCGCACTTCTCAGGCTTATGCAGATCTCTAGTTCCTGCCTCCCCTTACGGACTCAAGTCTATAAAATGTGAAATAGAATCCTATTCTCCGGCCCACATGCTGTTATCACTGTAGAAAAGTAATAGAATTGGTAGTATGAAAAACAAAGCAAATGCATCTTCAGTGAATTCGGAACTAGAGGTGCACCATTTCAATAAACAAGCTGGGAATACCTGAAACAAAGACGTTCTGCACAGGGATTTTCGTAGAATATGTCACTTACCATGGCTCATTTGAAAATAAATATATTGTACTTATCGTTTGAAATGCAATGCCCAGCATTTGTGCCTTAAAAGCTCAGATCTATTAAAGTTTGATGGAAAACTTTTCGTTAGTGGTTTATTAACTTTCACGAATTAATTATATAGTTCGCAGCTTTCAGGATAATGTACTTCAATAACGAACCGTTAAGAATGGTCAGTTTTCACATTTTATAATATTAAAATGAGAGTAGTACTGATTGTCTCCTGTTGCACACTAAATACGATAGTTGGCGACTTTGTTGGTAATTCAAAAAAATTAGGCGTATATTCTCTCTAACATTTTTATTTTATCAAAGTGTCAAACAGAACAGCTGCTCCACCAACGGTAAATCGTTATTGGGACATAGACGAGCCCATAGAATACAGCTTCGACGGTTCATTCAGTAAAAATTGATTTGAATGTCAATTATTACAGCCTCAAACACTTTTTTTTGGCGAAACAGCCATCAGAGAGCGAAATTTCGTCAACCTTGCCTTGGAGTACTGGCAAAATGGCACATGCCTAAATTTTGAGCTCAGGGACGATGTACCGCATTGGAATCGAGTTGTTTTCCAGAAAGCGTCCACTTGTGATTCCATGCTGGGTCGACTGCCAGGGAACGATGTCCAGGTTATCCACCTGAGCGATATCTGTTGCGAAAAAGTGAGAGATTTTGATTCTGGATCGGTAGGTGTATTTATAGTCGTGGCGGGTGTTTAGATTGGACATATCGCGCATGAAGTTGGACATTTGTTAGGACTGCATCATACACATGTACGTAAGGATTATGAGCCGCTTTTGTAAATACTAAATGCAAGAAACGGTGGAGACTAACGAAATCTAGGATCGAGTGATGAAAAAGTTTTTTCCCTGCATATTAGAGACTGGGTCATCCTTTGCCGACTATGTACTTATAACGCAGGTATCTTTTCTACGTACACCCCCTGTCAGTTTGGCGCATTCATGCGAAATTCGATGTAAAGACACCTATGGATAAAAATAGCCGAGTGATCACCTTTTCCACATTACAAAGTAGATTGATACGTTTCCTTCGTGTATGGTATCATCAGCACATAAAATCATGGTACTGAATCCTAGGCTCTGGTGCTCAAAAATTCCTTTGGGTATAGGTGCACCTTAAACTGCTACTGATGCCGTAGTTCGAAAATGCTTCTTTGTTAAGGTGATGTTAAAGGATTCTTCAAACTGGCTAATTTAAACTGGTAAAAGTCTTTCTTACTTAGTGAGAAGTCCTATGGATACATTCTAAAGAATATTCCTCAAGCTGTAGCTGTTGCTGGAAATAGTAAGAGTGAAATGCTCCTTAAGAACATTTGAATTTTGAGCAGTCTTTCTCGACATAATTTCCGAAATCCCTCAACCAATCAAGGAGTTGAGCCCGGTTTCATTGAAGCGATTCAAGCTTCAGCTGAGCTGTGACTTAACTCTATATTTTATAACATTGCTGTTGACATGCAGCTCAGCTACTTACTTTCTCGATATGTTTTGCGTGTCTGATTTAAGCTGTAGCTAATCTGCACCCTACCGGCAATAATTCAACATATGAAGTTACGTCACAGCTCTAGCAGCAGCTCAGCTGGAGCTCATGTCTCTATGATAAAATCGACTGGGGCTCTTCAACTAAATTTTTTGATTTTCTTTGTTAGTCAGAACGTTAACTTATTGAATATCTCCTTAATTATTCAAAAATGTAAATTTTCTCCATTTTCAATCGATGTTCGCTCAATGTTTATGAAATTTAGAACGTTTAAATCTGTCCTTTTTATAAATTGGGTAAACTGAACAGTATATTAATAGAAAATGTGGGTATGTGACATTCATTCGCCTCTTTGAAAAAATTATCTGATCAATGGCCGTCCCCGTTTCCAGAGGTTCCAGAGGGATGACTTCATGATGAATCCAATGGAAATGTCGTTTTTTAATAAAAATCAATATTTTGAGTTATATTCCGGAATTATTGGATTTGTAGTGAAAATACGCGCCTTTCTAAATTGCGGTGAAAAATCGAGGACATAAATCTTTGCAAACAGCAGATTTTATATGATAAGCTTAGTTACATATTAAAACCGCAGCAGTGAAACGATTTCTCGTCCGTTGCAATAGAATTTTTTTCTCAGCAAAGAGCAGACAGAGACCGTTTTATTGAAATCAACTGGAATAATATTGAAGACAATATTCGTCCATCGTATGATGTGGCGACAGAGTCACTTTATGAATTACATGAAATACCCTATGATTTTGGTTCGGTCATGCACTATACAGGATATGTAAGAATTCTATCTTACCAATTTTACCTCCATCTTCGTGGTTTGTCTATAGCGTAGAAAAGATCGATGGACGCAAGCCATAAGAACCAAAATCGAAGCGTATCAATTTACGATTGGTGATGAGAAACATTTGTCATTCTACGACCTGAAAGCTGTCAACTTGATACATAAATGCGGAAGTATGCATAGACACAATCATCCCGACAAAGTCTTATTTGATACTTTGTGCAGGTTTATGCTCTAAGCAGCTTGCATGCCAGCGGAACGGATTTATCAATTCCAGAACCTGTGACAGCTGTTGGTGTCCAGAGGGTTTCACGGGGAACTTGTGCGAAAGAATCATGCCGTCGGTGGGTGAGTTTCAAAGACTCGCTTCACCATAAGCAAATAAGCTAATAGTCTTTTGAAAATTTTGCATCAATGACAGTTACCTACCACTATCATACAGGTTTTATCAACACTTTTTGTTGTTTTATATCATCATTTGAGACCATCGTCAGTCGAAGGGTTGACCTCATTATTCTAACATTGTCTGACTATATCAGGAATCTGTTTACCTTTTATTCAAATACGGACCATATTGTAATGATAAGCATAATCAGAGAAGTCTCACTCTAAAAAGCATAAAAAGTTGATTTAGCTGGTTGAGATGCATCTAACAACATGATATAAAATATTCTATCTCTATTCTGATGGACAATTGGTGACTTTAGTTTGGTTAGCTTTGGCTGTGTTGATTGACTGAAACATCAATCCTGTATGTTGTATGTTACCGTACAACATTCCCCTTAGAACAATAGCGAGCCCATGGTATGGTCACAGTGTTAAAGGACTTCCTGGATGGCGCCGGAGCTGTCCCATCCCACTACTAGCCAGTGTCGGGATAGATGTGGCCATCCTGACCAGGGCTCAACAAAAAAGAGCCGGGCTTGGAAGCCGGGGATTGCCTGAAACATCAATCATACTGGTGGAATGTTTTATGTTACCATAGAACAATTACAGTCAGCATTATCAGAAGCCAGTTGTAATAAGCCAGATGAACGCCAGTTTGACATATTTTTAATATATTTTTTGCGCAGGAGAAATAGTGATTATCCAGGGCTCAAGATCATCCTGTCTATTGCAATCAAACGACCCATTTATTGTTATTCCATCTAACTTTTCACCTATCTACCATAGAGGACACTGTTTGCCTATTCATATTGGGCACCTCCAGCGACATAAGAATGATCTGTATTGGTCTAGAACGATCAAAATGATCTGAGGAAAACCATAAATGCATGCAGAAAACCTTCGTGTCAGAAGAGATGAACTAACTCGAATAGTTTTTCAGAGTAAAAGTATTAGATCGTCATAGTAGAAATCTGAAATGGCAATAGTTTGCAAATACTTGATGCGGTTGTCAGAGCACAATGGAAATGAAATCCATCTTTGTTCTACAAATGTGACCTTCCACGTCAACACCTTTAAGGACTGTTTGTTAATCCGTTGATTCACGATGATCGAACAGGCCATATGGCCAGTTTAGCTGAACATGTCTATACATCTATGCACAACAGAAACATTTACCTAAACGTTGATGGATTATAAAACATGGTTGAATCAAGTGATATCATCTGATTAAATAAAGAACGATCATTCACCATTCAAAATTGCCTGCACAATCTAAGAACTTCGGCAAGTGATTTGAATTTTTATGTTTCATAATGTGGCGATGAATAGCAAAGTGAAACAGTTCATATAAACTACGCAACTGTCATACATGTTAAGAAAAACAGAGATTACAGTCGGTTAGGAGTTATTACACAGAGTATTCTCCGCTCACAGGTAGACCATGTGGAGGCACATTTAATATTAAAAGCCCATATTTTGGTGTTAGAACGCCTGGCTGGCCACACTGGCCTCGTGAAAAGCTGGGAAAAGGCCAAGAATGTACATGGCTATTAAAAGTAAAAATTTTTTTGTTATGGATTTATTCTTAGAACTTCCTCATCTAGTGCCGTTTTAGGCTCCAGAAAAGAAGATAATCGAATTTAGATTCCAACTTAACCCTAAATCGTTTGTGGTGGGGCTGGGAATAATAACGGAATATAGTTATAATCGTTGGTTCGAAGCAACAAATGAAGACAACTACTGCGAGGATTATGTTGAGGTCAAAAGTTCAAGCGACCTGGCAAATACAGGAATGAGGTTGCATACATATTTTGCAAAAAGCCCAAATTTTTAATCTTCATAAACTTCACTGCAGGTTTTGCGGACACGGACCCCCAAGGGGACCTATCTATTCTGAGACAAACGAAATGATGGTGCTCTTTCGGTCCAGGCACGGTCGTTCGCAGGGTTTTGGTGCATCAGTGTTTGCTATAGATCCGCAGACTAAATCGAACGAAGAATTTAAAATGACCTATTGATGAGTGTTTCGACATTGTAAGAAATTTAAAAGCTTCGGTATAAATAATGTGAATCACGAAATGTGAAATACATTCATATAGTAGCGTGCAATTCAATTTTTCTCTGTTAATCATACAAAGTAGTCTGGAAGAATAGCCGGATAAATAAAAATGCTAACTTGCTGCAATCGGAGCAGATTTATGATTCCTGTGTTGTGCCATTGATGTGAAATTTGTTCTAATTCAATGACGTGAAAACTTTTGCACGTTTTAACTTTAAAGATCAGTTAGCTTAAAGCAAAACCAAAATTTTTTTGTGCCCTTCCCAGATGATTTACGACAAATTTTATAAAAATCGACAAATTAATAATGAAAATATTCTAAACGGAAAAAGGAGATCATAATCAATGAAGATGACGTTTTAGGCGAATTTCGTACCTTTTTCATCTCTCGATAAAGAAGTGACAAAATTTTTGTAGAACTCCAGCAAACGATTATTATAGTCTGTTTTTCTTGAAATGCTCCTAAATAATGAAAGTGGAAAGCAAGCAGTATTTCAGATTTTCACGATTTTCTGATAAACAATATATCATATAGGAATTTAAATTTTTGAGCATACTGACTTGACCCTTAAAATTTTTTCGAGTGAAAAATTTTACAATAAGAACTGTATGTAAACGATTTTGACAATGATACTGATTTTTGTCACTTTCCTATTTGGATGCATTTTATAAAAAGAAATTGCACATTCAACTCGGAAGTTAAACATTCACTCTTTTTAGTACGTTCATCTTTGCTATTAGTTACTTTGAATGACTATTTCTAATCTGGGATACTACAATAATAGACATGAAATTTCAAGGCGATCAACTATAGTAGATGGGGTATCTGTTGGAGAAAGCAGAACCTTCTAGCCTGACTTCCTGGGCCTGGTTTCACCAGAATGTTGCGAGTCTTACGAGTACTATGAGTATTGAATTCTATGAGTAAATGAGTTTCACCAGCTTCACTCGTGCTAGGGGTGATGAGCTACAACCTATGGGCAGCCGAAAACGTGATGTGCTTTGGGTTAGGAACCACTAGTGAGAGTGTTTCACCATGTTTTTCCTAGGATAGGACTCGTAAAAGGGTCATTTTATGGGTGTTTTTTGGCACTCGTTATACGAGAATTCGTAATCTTTTTATAATCGGATGTTGTAATCGGATCAGGAAATATTTGATTTGTTTGGTTCGATTATTCTGTGATGACGTGGAATTTCTTTTGAATTCCTTCAGTTGCTTTTGAATTTTGCATCGATTCTGCTTAAATGATGTCGCATGAGGCTAGATTGACTGTTTCACATAGCTGGCCGAGTTTCCCAAAAGCTGGCGGGTAGTTACAGTGATGGTATCTAACTGATTTGATCTAACTGATTTGATCCTCAGAAATTCAGTTTGAAGGGCTTCAGTATATAATATATAAAGGGGCGGAGCAATGCCTTTGATTGCTTAGTTTCAGAAATGTGCCGCCCATCTTAATTTTTTTCAAGACGTTATCTTAATTTTTTTCAAGATGCCATTTTGATTTTTTCAAGACGCCACCTTGATTTTTTCCATGATTATCTTGAGAAAAATGCGATGCTTTTCAAAAAATTGCGATGCACTTGGAAAAAAAGTCGAACGTCGGAAAACTCTTACATCCTGATTCTTCTGTGATGCAACTTGAAATTTTTGCGACGCATCTTGAAAATTTAGCGATGCATCTTGAAAAAATGTTGAGCATCATGTTCGAAGGTAACGATTTTTTTCAAGTGGTAACAAATTTTTCCAGTAGTAAAAAATTTTTTCAAGTGGTAACGAGTTTTTTTTCAAATGGTCCTTCTTGTATTCCGTACGAATAACTAGTGAATAATCTGCAAAGATATATAAATTTTTCGCAATTTTTTTGGATGTTTTTAATAAAATTAACCTATTTTCACAATAAATTTAGGAAATTTTTGTAAAATCAGCGAATTATAAAAAATTTGATGAAAATAAATTTCCGTAGAGATTAAAAAATCTCCCGAAATTGTTATATGTTTTAACAAAAACTAAGAAATTTTTACAAGAATTGAACAAATTTCTTCAAGATTTGATGAAATTTCAGAATAACTTATAGTCTGTTTTTTCTCAAATGCTTGTAGCCGAAAAAAGATGAAATGAAGTACACATTGCTTGTTCAATTACAGCGCTTGCGCACACTATACTGTATTACGGGGAAAAAACGCTGCAATTGAAATTTGTCGGGATTGAAGGCTATTTGCTAGGAAAAAACGTTGGAAATGAGAAGAAAATGTTTGCACATGGTTCTCATTTAATGAAAAAATTCGGGAATCAAGATCGTGACACAAATGTTGTATTTTGGAAAGTTGAAATCTCAAAATCCGGCGCATCGTACCACAGCGCTGATCATTTGCTTAACTTTTCTGCGCAGAGCGAATATTTTTTTAACCGTGCGAATTTTTTTGGATATTTCTCGCGCCGGACGGAAATTATTTTCAAAAGAGTTACCGAGTTTAGTCTAGAGTTTAGTCATACTTTACCGCCGCTGGTTGATCGATTCCTAACATACAGTCAACAACGATATTATCTCGACACGAAATTATGCATGCGTACTTACTTTCAGCGTTTTTGCGTTACAAGCATTTGAAAAAAACGGACTATAGAAAATAATAATTTTCAGAACAAATTGAAACGCTCTTGGTATTTTTGTAAAATCATTCACACAATAGTTTGGCATGAAGATTACAGCCTGTTGCTGAAAAGCTGTCAGTAAAGTTACAATAACCCCGTTTCGCCGAAACTGTTGTTAGGCTTAGGTATTCATATTGAGAGAGAATGAAAAGAAAGTGATGAGAAGATACGCAAAGTTATTGTATCGTACAAATCTGTACTCAACTGTTTAAAAATAGTACTATCAAATCAATTAGGCGAGGCAACCAATCTAGCCTCATGCGACATCATTTGAGCAGAATCGATGCAAAATTCAAAAGAAACTGAACGAATTCAAAAGAAATTCCAACGTCATCATAGAATAATCGAACCAAACAAATCAAATATTTCCCGTATAAAAAGATTACGAATTTTCGTATAACGAGTGCCCAAAAAACACCCATAAAATGATCATTTTACGAGTCCTAGGAAAAACATGGTTAAACACTTTTATTAGTGGCTCCAAACTCAAAGCACATCCCCCGTAGCACAAATTGCCTCACTCCTACCTTGTATTTGCCTGCCCGTAGGTTGTAGCTCATCACCCGTAGCATGAGTGAAGCTGGTGAAACTCATTTACTTCTAGAATGCAACACTCGTAGCACTCGTAAGACTCGTAACAATGTGGTGAAACTGGGCCCTGGATGGAGGTAGTACGTGCTTTTTTGTTCGCAGTTTTTCTTCAACTACCCGGTACCTTATAATATTACCGGAAATTCTATACTGATGCATTCTGCACAACCAGCCATCTATATGCAACACTGATGGTTGGCATGAGTTCATTACTGCAAACCGATCATTGAATTATCTGCATGTTAAAAAAATTAGCTACTCAATTTTCTCTCTGGCAATAATGCAAACACAACCAAACTAACGAAGAATGGTCCCCCAGTATTATCTTCCCGTGTGACTCAAAACTGCTTAAATTAGCAGTAAGATCGCCAACGTTACTTTTAAATACCGAATTTACTTTGATGTTTTATTGTGAACTGTTGTTATTTTGAAATAATCACTGATACCATACATGCACATATGGGTAGGGTATAAGCCAGGGTTTTCTACTTCAGAACAGTGCTAATAAAGTTGGGCCTGCGCTAATGAAAATTTTATTCGTGCCAAGAAAAAGTAATGCAAATTAAGGAAATCAGGATCTATGCTAATTGAACTCGTGCCTAGAAAAGAACCCTGGTGTAAACCCTCCTAGCTGAGACTCTGGACACGGCCGGGGCCCAAAAGAATGACCGTGCATGTCTGGTTGATCCAGCAAAGCAAATGGTATAGTTTCGTTATTAAGATGTTGTGCTTGTGCCGTCGAACTTGTGGCCATGTCATCGAAAACTTTTTAGTTCGAATTTTCGCATTAATTATCCCATTATGGCTAATAATTTCGCGACACTTTTTGATATAACCATCTGGATGGACTCTAAATATATCATTGAAAAACTGATTTGATCTTTTTTCTCAAAGTGCTTCTAAGGATGAACCAATCGTAATTTTTGCCATTACACGTCAGAACTCAAAATCTGATTAGAACAAACCCATACAAGTTATTTATAAAATTATACAATAAAGGCTTTCCGTACAACCTTGAACACCCTTTTGTTACTATTGGAACCAATGAGCCTGGTAAAGAGTACACTTGCTCATGCTTATCTAAAAATAAATGTTATAGCTTACAGAAAACATATTTAATTTTTAGTACGTTAAATTTCAGCCAGAGTAGGCTACCCATAAACTTCTCAAAAAAGAGTTTCTGTACATTATCTCAACTGCATGGTTAAAAACTTCACGCCAGCAGAAAATATTCAACGATGGTTTTGTATCAAATTTTCACTTTATCAGGTTGCAGTCCACAATCTTGGTAGTAGCATAGTTTTCTACGGCACAACAGTGGTAATCATTGTTCAACGGCAAACAGCGTGGGAATAACTTGAAGACACAGCTACGGTAGCATGCATCCTCTCTATATAAATAATTAATAAACGGAGGGATGCGATCAATTTGGGAAGAGAATTGAGGAATTCATTTCTTGCATAACTTAACGAGAGAACTTTCTGATATGTAGATCCTGAAATTGCACAAGCTACAACGCATTCGATAGTCCGCACCAAATGCGGTCATTTTACACTAACCGTTCTTCCCTATGGGTGCTCTTTACACGAACATTTACACGATCATAGTAAACAATCGCGACACTGCCTAATCCCTGACTAAGCTCAAAGAGATCTCACGTGAAGTAGGAGGTCGAAATAAAGAAACAAAGTCATTCTCATCCAAGTTTTATTTGAGAAGAACCTCATCGAAATAAGCAAATTGATTTCCTGCAGGTTATTGAAAAAAATTATCAGTCGGTCTGTTTGTTGCCGATTGACGAAAAAATTTTCTCATCGATTAAAATGATGAGCTTAATATTTCTTTCAAATTTCAAACTGCATATGGGTGCAATTTTAAAAATAATAGAGGGCAGCATGATTGTATTTGTATGAGCTGTATTTCACGAGCAGAGTGGGGTCGAATCGTCGTGGTTAATCGAATTTGACCTCTAAAGGACTAACCTCTACACAACTTTTCAATAGGAAGTTTGCATTTATGTGCAGCGACAAATTAGTTTGAGTAAAGCACTGCATGTTATTCTATTGCAAACTAGTGTATTGACGTACTCGCATTATCTGAAAATTGCGTTGCAGTGAAGAAATTATTGCACATCGTCGTGTCCTACCAATTATGATCTCTTTGAAACTACCTACAGTAATTTTTTGTGTATAAACAACAATCTTTATTGCAGGCGTCATCTTACCGCAGCAGACACCAAACACAGCGAATATGAAAAGTGAAGTTCCCTACAAAATCGATCATATCTCAGAAAATGTATTGAACTAAGCAGCATGACTACAATTTCCATCGCTTGTGCTATTAATTCTTAGATGTCTGAGACCTCAGAGTTTATGCAGATTAGCCAACGTCGACGCCCAGAGAAAATGACGATAATTTGCATGGGAGAAAACCAAGAAGTTGATCATCAATGCAATTGTGATTCTTGGTTCATTTTTGCGACGTGAAAAACTGCAGGCTATGTGGGGGGTGGGGGGATTTATGCCCTGCCATAGTGGACATTTATTTTATTACTGTAGCAGAAGGACCACAGGTTATCTGCCAGCCCTGTGTGAAAATTCACATTTGCAATTTAATTCTATAGTCTCTTTTTCTTGAACTGCTTCTAAATAGTGAAAGTGGAAAGCAAGTAGTATTTCAGGGGCCGGTTTCATCAAAGCGACTTAAGCTACAGCTGATTGCAGCTTAGGCTGTAGCATAACTCTATATGTTATACCATTATCGTTAAGCTGCAGCTCAGCTGTAGCTTAACTCGTACACACAAAACATATCGGGAAAGTCAAGCTGCAGCTGAGCTGTACCTGAACGACAATGTTATAACATACAGAGTTAAGCTATAGCTCAGCTGCAGCTTAACTTTCTCGATATGTTTTGTGTGCATGAGTTAAGCTGCAGCTGAGCTACAGCTTAACGGCAATGTTATAACATATAGAGTTAAGCTACAGCTTAAGCTACAGCTTAAGCTACAGCTCAGCAAAGCTTAAGTCTCTTTGATGATACGGGCGCCAGGTTTTCACGATTTTCTGATAATCAATATATCATATAGCACTGGAAATTCGTCAGCATACTGAGCTCACCTTTACCAATTTTTCGAGAGAGAAATGGTACGGTAAGAGCTCTATGTAAACGATTTTCACGGTAGTACTAATTTGGGTCACTTTTCTATTTGAAAGCATTTTATAAAAAAACAGACTATATTTGTCTCTACTCGTGATTAGCCATTGGTTGAAAGTCGTCTGGTTCAGAGAATGTTGTTTGAGTCATCTCAAGTTCAACAAGACTGTAACACATGATCTGTAAAAATCAGAAGTATTGGAGTAACAATTGGGTCATCTATTCTCTACAGTAACGAAAGTTCCACTTTTACACACATCCACAACAGTTTAACTGGAATTCTTTTGCTAATGGTTTATCGATTCGCACGTATTTTCTATACTATTCGTAGCTTTTGGGATAATTCAATAATAATGGACCTTTGAAAGTTTTGCATGTTTTATTGTAATGTGATGAATGTTGTACTCATTTTTTTTTGTTGCACTGTAAATACGATAGTTGACGCAATTGTAGTTAGTGATGCAAAAGATCAAAAGAACAATCATTCTGCCATTTTTACTTCTTAAAACATTGAGCACGATAGGCACTACAATAGAACGTCGTTGGGACGTGAGCGAGCCCATCGAGTACAGTTTCGACGGTTCATTAAGTACAAAATAATTAGGTGATAAGTTATCTGATGTTCCAAACATTTTTCTCTTGATCGAAAAGCTACCAAGGAACAAAACTACATTAAACTGGCCGTGG